>CAUYON010097937.1:0-41155 GCA_963573935.1 Arctocebus calabarensis | reverse complement strand
GAGGGCTCAGCATGTTCCTGGGATGATATCACCTGTGGCCAGCAGAGAAGCCAGCCATCTTCCTCACTGCAGCCGGAATACAGGGCTGTAGGGCTCAAGCATGTAAACACCAGCTGACCAAACCCCCTTCATTAATACACTTCTGAGTTGCAAGGAAAAAAAAAAAAAAAAACTGTTCCAAGCAGTATGCTAATTATAGGAACAAAAGAATCATTTGTCACTACTATGTAGAATCACAAATGCTAATTCCAATTTAGAAAGTGTCCTTTTTAGTTCTGATTAAAAAAAACAAACTTGATAATTATGGTAGTGAGTACAAACACTGCAGAAACCTTCCTCACTTATACTCTGCTCTCTTCCCACTGGAAAGCCCCAAACCTATTTCACATTTCGGGGATTTTGCTATGTGGCCTCTCAATCTCTTCTGCCCTTCAGACTGCTGGATCTTCTTGAAACTTTCTCCTTTTGTTGGCTTCTATGATACTATTCTTTGCCTGTTTCTCCCCAGCTTCTTGCTTTCTGTTGCTGAGTCCCCTATCTCTGGCCTAAATGTGGCCTCTTCTCTGCTCACTCTATATCTGCTCCCGTTCAATGTTTCTGTGTTGGGGACACTATTGGCATGATGACTGGGGCAATTCCTTCTGTAAGATTGTCCCTTACATTTCAAAACATGAAGCATGCGTGGTCCTCACTCATACATGTCAGCATTCCACCCTGAGTCATCGTCACTACCAAAAGCATCCTCACATATTTCAAAATTCGCCTTGCTGAAAAATTCTGTGCCATTTTACTATACCCAATCTAAATATCTCCCATGTGCTCCAGTCTATTGTCAACAAGATATTTTTAGTTGGATGATGCAAAAAAAAGAAAAACGACATTTCTGCCTGAGGCAGAATCCATTATCACCAACTTCCCCAAATCTGATTTTCCTCCTGAATGTCTACCTTTTTGTCCATGCATCATCATCAAAGCTGGAAACCTGGGTATCAACTTTCACTCTAAAAATCCCACATCAACCAATCTCCAACCTCTTGAACACTTTCATATCCATCATTTCTTCATCTCCATATGATAACTATCTCTTTCCTGACCCACTAATTCTCAGCATAGGATCTTCAACCTGCTGGTTGGCCATGAAAGACCTCCCAATAAGCTGCAAAATGATCAAATAAGTTTAGCAGGATCTGTTGGGTACTTCTAAACGGGGTGGGGCCTGTGGCTCAAAGGAGTAGGGCACCGGCCCCATATGCCGGAAGTGGTGGGTTCAAATCCAGCCCTGGCCAAAAACTGCAAAAAAAAAAAAAAGACCCGGCGCCTGTGGCTCAGCGGGCTAAGGCACCAGCCACGTACACCTGAGCTGGCGGGTTCGAATCCAGCCCGGGCCCGCCAAACAACGATGACGGCTGCAACCAAAAAATGGCCAGGCGTTGTGGCGGGCGCCTATAGTCCCAGCTACTTGGGAGGCGGAGGCAGGAGACTCACTTGAGCCAAGGAATTGGAGGTTGCTGTGAGCTGTGATGCCACAGCACTCTATCCAGGGTGACAGCTTGAGGCTCTGTCTCAAAAAAATAAAATAAAATAAAAATAATAGTACCTCTTTTAAAAAAATGTGGTTCCATTTGGAGTCTTCAATCTCTAAATTCTTTTATTACTAGAGAGTGAACTTCCTGAAGTAGCTGTGTTGAGATATCTTTTGGCCCACATATGAGGGAGGGTCAAAAACTTTGTGCACCACTGTCCTGGACAGTAAGCTCCTCAGTGTGCAAACTCCAATCTCATTATCTCCCCTCACTCCTCTCCTCACCATTCTCCTCTCTAGTCTCAGAATTATCTTTTCTAAAATATGTACTTGACATTGCCACTCTTGCTGAAGTTTCTTCAATGGCTTTTTATCACCCAAAATACACATCTCAGATGACCGCATGCGAAATTTCAGAGTGTGGCCCCTCTCTGTCTCCCCAACCTCTCTCTTCCTTAGTTCCCAAACTTCACACAAAACCAATACCAAATTCTTACAGTTTCCCAGCTATACCTTGCAACTATGAAGCCTAGAATTATCCTCTGCCAGTCTGATTTGATTTATGTTTTAAAAGTTTCCATTCTGTCCTGCACTGAGGGCAGACTTTAGGGGAACAGGAGAGATGCAGGGAGATCAAAGCTGAGGGGATTTGACTCATGGTGAGAGCAGGGAGGGTGAAGAATAATATTTGATTCTTGTATATTTTTAAGGTATCCATTTTGTATATTTCACATAAAAGTCTATCTAGTGGAAAAAAGACACAAATTCAAACTGACTTTTCCTATTCTCTTATTCAACACAACAACATTCAATACAGACAGACTTCTGTGACCAAATGTGAGGGGGAGGGTTTTCTCCCCACCACCAAGTGAGCAAAAAATTCTGTAACAAACGCCAGCAGGATATCCTACAATTTAGTTCTGACATGGTCAACCTAGAGATGGCATCAGATCCCATAGATAGACACTGCCCCCACTTTGGGTGCTTATTGAAAGCCTCATGTTGTTTCACCTGTGCTGCAGCTATACGTTGGAGTTCTCAGGACCTCCTTCTTGGGCTCAATTAATTTGCTACAGTGGCTCACAGAACTCAGGGAAACACTTGAGTTTACTGCTTTATTATTAATGTAAGGGATATTAAAAAGGATACAGATGAGGAGATGTATAGGGTGCTTCATGTAGGAGGTGTAAATGTGGGAAGGGGCACTGAGCATTCATGCTCCCCTTGGGTTGCAACCCTCCAGGAACCTCTAGGTATTCAGCTATCCAGAAGTTCTTCAAATCCACTACTTTTGGATTTTTAATGGAGGTTACATTATGTAGGCAAGACTGACTAAACCACTGGCCATTGGTGATCAAATTAACTTCAGCTTCCTCCCCTCCCCTGAGGTTGAGGGGTGAGGCTGAAAGTTCCTGTCCTCTATCCTGCCTTGGTCTTTTCTGTGAGCAGCCTTATTCTGAAGCTGCCGAAGGGCTGACAGCCACCAATCAATCATTAGCACAGAAAAAGACTTCACTCTGGAGACTAAGGATTTGGGAAGTTGTATATCAGGAAACAGGGATAAGGACCAAATATGTATTTCACAATATTACACCTGCCAAAATCTTTGTCCTACTTGACTGATGGGAAAAAATGAACAATGAAATCATCCTTAGTCCATTCAAGCTGCTTAACAAAATGTCATAAACTGGGTAGCTTATAAACAATAGAAATTTATTTCTCACCGTTCTGGAGGCTGGAAAGTCCAAGATCAAGGTGCTGGCAGAGTTGGTGTTTGGTGGGGGTCTGCTTCCTAGATAGCCATCTTTTCACTGTAACTTCACATGTCAGAAGAAACAAGAAACTGATTGGGGCCTCTGTTATAAGGGCACTAATCCCATTTGCAAGGGCTCCACCTTCTTGAACTATACCTCCCAAAGGTCCCACCCTCCATGAATTTGAGAGCATAAACATTCAATCTGTAGCAGTCATCTAATGTCTTTTCAGTAGTATACCCAAAAGAAAGAAACCCCCAGAATTTAATTTTTTAGCTTTAATTGTCTCATTTAAGCAATATTTTCTGTCACAAAACTTTGTAAACTGAATGGGGATATAATTTCTGTCTCTCTTGAGGATCTTAAAATATAAACACATATCTTAATTAGCTTAAAAGTAATTTCTCATTTCCCAGTTTGAAGTTGTTATTGTTATTGCTGGATTGTTTTGTTTTATTTTTAGCAATAATGGCAACAAGAACAAATATGATATTAGTAAAATTTCTCCCTTATACTCTTTCCCTTTTAGCCCTCTTCTCTTCATCTTACCATGTCCTCATGCCTCATAATATTCTTCACCCTAATAATTGTATTGGTAATAATAGTAGAAGTAGTAGTACTTTGTGATAGTAATAATACCATGCATCAACTTATGTTCATAGAATCTTGTCATGTTAAAAGTTCATGTCAGGCAGTGCCTGTGGCTCAGCAAGTAGGGCACTGGCCCCATATACCAAAGTTGGGGGGTTCAAACCCGGCCTTGGCTGAACTGCAAACAAAAAAAAAATAGCCAGACATTGTGGCGGGCACCTGTAATCCCAGCTACTTGGGAGGCTGAGGCAAGAGAATCACCTAAGCCCAGGAGTTGGAGGCTGCTGTGAACTGTGTGATGCCACAGCACTCTACAGAGGGTGACAAAGTGAGACTCTGTCTCTACAAAAAAAAAAGAGTTCATGTTGATTATTTCCTTTAATTCTTATAGAAACCATAAGAGATAAGAAGTATCTTTATACCCATTTTGCAGATAAAGCAATAGAGGTTCCAAGAAGTTATCAAACTGATTCAAGATCATTCTCCTAGCAGATTGTAGCCTGGAATTTAAGTCCAGAGTTCATGGCCCATCCTGTCCCCTCTATACTATATTGGCTCTGTTGCAGCCATTTATCTGGATTTCAATTATTACATACATTTGAATTTATCTAATGAGACATTTAAAAATGATGTTTTAAAATTTAAAAAGTAGGCTCGGCACCTGTGGCTCAACGGGCTAAGGCGCCAGCCACGTACACCTGAGCTGGTGGGTTCGAATCCAGCCCAGCCCGCCAAACAACAATGACGGCTGCAACCAAAAAATGGCCAGGCGTTGTGGCGTGCGCCTGTAGTCCCAGCTACTTGGGAGGTGGAGGCAGGAGACTCGCTTAAGCCCAGGAATTGGAGGTTGCTGTGAGTTGTGATGCCACGGCACTCTATCCAGAGTGACAGCTTGAGGCTCTGTCTCAAAAAAAAAAAAAAACACAAAAATTTAAAAAGTAATTTTGTATGTATTGTAGAATGTTTAGGAAACAATTTCTATAATTGCATCATGCAGCACTAATTATTGCTAATATTTTAGTATTCTCTACATCATACTTACAATAGATTAATATTGTGATTAAACTGAGCAAACATTTTTGTAATTTGATGTGATAATTTAATAAAATTGTTATAACTTTTTCTTTATCAAGTTATATTTACACAAGATCTTTTCTTTCTTTGTAGTCATGTAGCATGGCATGTTATTATGCAGCTGCAGAAATAAATTCACTTCATCAATTCTATACTGCTGGATATTTGGGTTAGAATTTTTTCTTATTTTAGGTTAAAAATTTTTCATACTGTAATTCATTCTTTAATAACAACTTATATATATCTGATTATTTCTTCTGGATAAATTCCTAAAAGGAGAATTTCTGGTTCAAAAGTAAAAAGTATTTAAGTTTTTTTTTATTGCCAATATGCCCTCGTGAAAGATTGTTCTAATTGAAAACATAACCAGTAATTTTTAAATGTGGTCTGCTTTTATATACTTAAGCTAATACTCAGTAGTAACTGTTTCCATTTCATAGTTTTTTTCATATACTTTATTTTAAAAGTATATTTCTTGTGTTTAAAAGTATATTACTTTTTGTTTCCTTTTCATAGTTTTTCTCATATACTTTATTTTAAAATCAAAAGAAGGACTTTTGCATTCTTCCATGAAGGAGTAGTACCAGCCTTCATAACCTATAAGCAACTGGAAAACTGGACAAAATATATAAAATGTCTGTTTTCTGACACTAGACAAGAAGCAGTATAAATCTCTGATCCCTGAGAGCCTGACTTGCAGCCTGGAAGCAATTTCCTAACCTCAGGGCAGGAAGAGGGGGCATATATACCTTGGCAGCCTATCTAAGTTGAGGAGAGATGGGAGCTCAGCAAGGCTAAGGCAGCTGCAATCATAGGGCAGAATTCCAGAGACGGAGGAGCTAGACAAAGGAAGAACTCCAGAAATTTGCATAGGAGACCCCCTGAGTCTTTCTTTGGCTGAATCCAAAACTACACATGTGTAAATGAACTCCACAAATCAGGCAAAGAACAACTGTGGGAATTTTCTATCTGAGCAATTCTCAGGGTATATACAAGGCTGAAAGATACTCCAGTTGTTAGCCCTTGTAGTGGAAAGACCTTATGTGAATACCTACACGTGCAGTAAGGACTATAGAAAAAACAAGCCTTAGTAGTAGGAATAAACTATAACAAGCTATGCTGGACCTGAGCCAATAGGGCCCAATGACAAGCCTCAAAGGGATCAAATTGATGCACAGGTAAAATAAAGGTATGCCAAAACAGACATCGGCACTCTTGAGAGGAAGACAACAAAATTGGAACCTCAATATTGTAACATTCCTCATAGCCAACATCCAATAAAAATTTCTACATGTGCCACGAAGTAGCAAAATGTGACTTAATCATGAGAAAAATCAGTGACTAAAAATAAACAAAGAAGCGGTTGAGATATAGAATTAGCAGACAAGGGGCAGCTCCTGTGACTCAGTGAGTAGGGCGCCGGCTCCATTTACTGCCGGTGGCAGGGTCAAACCCGGCCCTGCAACAAAAAATAGCCAGGTGTTGTGGAGGGCGCCTGTAGTCCCAGCTATTTGGGAGGCTGAGGCAAGAGGATCACCTAAGCCCAAGAGCTGGAGGTTGCTGTTAGCTGTGATGGCATGGCACTCTACTCAGGGTGACAGATTGAGACTCTGTCTGTCTCAAAAAAAAATTAGCAGACAAGGACTTTGAAAGAATGATCATGAAAGCTCATCAATTTAAGGGAAAGCAAGGACATAAATAAAGAAGTTTAAAATATGAAAAAGAGCCACATAATATTCTAGAAAACAAAAACAATATATTTGAGATGGAAAAAACATTCACTTAATGGACTGAACTGTAGATTAGACACTGCAGAAGAAAAGGCCAGTAATACAAACCATTCTAAATCAAGCATGGAGACCGAAAAGTCTGAAAAAAATATGGAACCTCACTAACATGTCAGATAAGTAATCTGGAGTCTCAGATTGAGAGACGAAAGAAGAAAAAAATTGTAAAGAAATAATGGTTGAAATATCCCCAAATAGCAAATGATAAATCTATACTTTCAAAAACCATGACAAATTTTAGACAGAATAGATACAAAAGTTGGCACTCCCCAGTGTGGCAACCAACCTCCAAGATGACTCCAAATGATCCTCCTCTTCTGGTATTCAGGCTCTGCATGTTTCTCTCCCATTCAAAGAGGGACCAACCGGATACTGGGAGTCAACAGTGTGAGACTGCTGAGTCTAGGTCATCAGAGGCACTATACCTTTTGGCTTTTTCCCTTCTGAATCACTTGCTCTAAGGGAAGCAAGCTACCATGTCATGAAGAGACTCAACCAGGCCCATATGGAAAGAAACTGAGGCCTTCTATTCAACTCAACCTCAACTTGCCAGCCATGTGATTGAGCCATCTTAAAAGCAGACCCTCCAGTGCCAGTCAAGCCTTCAGGTAATTGTGTGCCCAGAGGAAATCTTCACTGGAAACTCATGGAAGTCACACAGCAGAATCACCTAGGTAAGCTACACCTGAACTTCAAACTCACAGAAATGGTGAGAAATAAATGTTCATTGTTGTTCCAAGTCACTTGATTTTGAGGCATAATATTTTACACAGCAGTAATTCATTCTGTTTCTATTTGCTAGCTAAAAAAACTCAAAAATTTTGAAAATAAAATCTTAAAAAGCCCACCTTCACTATAGGAATGAAACAGCATCCCTAAAAATAATACAGCATTGCTAAGAGAAATTAAAGTAGACCTAAATAAATCTATTTAGCTCCTAAATAAATGGAGATATCTACCATGTCTACAGGTTGGAAGACATAACATTACTAAAATACCACTTTATTACCAAATTAATCTATATGTTTCAGCAATCTTTTTGTAAATACTGACAAGCTAATTCTAAAATGTATGTGGAAATGCAAAGAACCTACAATAGTAAAATAGATCTTGAGGTAAGAAGAACAAAGCTGGAGGCTTTATATTGCCTTATTTCTAAAATTATTATAAAACTATCAAATTCAAGACAATGTGTAAAAATGTAGATTAGTAGAACAGAATACAGAGTCCAGAAATAGACCCCCACATAATATAATCAATTGTTTTTAGCAAAGGTACAAAGACATTTCAGTGACAAAAGGAAAATCTTTTAAAATACGATAATACATGGATAATGCATTGATAATACATGGATATCCATGGGGGGAAATGAATGTCAACTTTTATTGCACACTATATCTAAAAGTTAACATGAACTAAATAGTCATAGAACTAAATGTAAAAGCTAACACTATAAAATTTCTAGACAAACCTTTCACAAAGAAATAGAAAAATTTTTATCACCTTGAGACAGGCAAAGATTTCTTACATAGTGGTTCAAAGTTAAAATTATAAAGGAAAAAAATGATAGTTTAGAATTCTGCAAAATCTAAAATTATTGCTCTTCAAAAATCACTATTAAGAAAATGAAATGGCAAATCACAAACTGGGAAACATATTTGTAATACATGTATGGCAAAGTACTTGTATTCAGATTATATAAAGAACTCGTAACTCTGTAATAAAATGCCAAACAACCAAATGGGCAAAGGATGTGAATAATTATTTCACAAAAGAACCAGTAAGCGCTGACAAAGTATTCAATTTGGAGTATTGAGTTGTATGCTTCAGAGGGGTGAATTGTATAGTTTGAGAATTTTATCTCAACATTGTTATTTAAAAAATGAAATATAAAGAGGAAAAAAAATTTTTAAGGGAAAAAAAATGAAACAGATTAGTGATCACTTGAAACCAGAAGAGGAAAGAGGAGTGGATTGTGAAGGAGCATGAAGACTCTTTCAGAGGTGATGAAAATGTTCAGTATCTTGATAGTTGCAGTAGTTTCACGGGTGTATATAACTGTGAAAATTCATCAAATTGTGTACTTTAAATGAATGCAGCTTATCATAGGTAAACAATCAGATTGACTGCATAAAATATGTAAATTTTTATATATTTACAAACAGAACATCTCCCTTCTGTTATAGCTCTAACATTCATTTCACATCCCCCAACGCAATGAATATTATGAATTACTTATATATTCTTCTAGACATTTTATGCATATGTAAGTACATTCTTCTATACATTATTTATTCTTTTTTATTTTATTTTATTTTATTATTATTTTTTTTTTGAGACAGAGTCTCAAGCTGTCACCCTGGATAGACTGCTGTGGCATCACAGCTCATAGCAACCTCCAATTCCTGGGCTCAAGTGAGTCTCTTGCCTCTGCCTGCCAAGTAGCTGGGACTACAGGCACCCACCACAATGCTTCGCCATTTTTTGGTTGCAGCTGTCATTTGGTTGCAGCAGGGCCCAGGCTGTATTCGAACCCGCCAGCTCAGGTGTATGTGGCTGGCACCTTAGCCCGTTGAGCCACAGGCACAAGCCTATTTATTCCTTTATAAAAAATGGTGACATACTCTCCTATATCTTGTGGGTTTTTTTCACTAAGCATACTTTGATCATTATTCTCTAACAGAATATAAAGAATTTCATTATTCTTGTTTTACATCGGCTTAGAATTGGGTGGGTATGGATATAATTTGATTGATCAGTACTCTATTGAATTCATGCCTATGATATTTTCACTCTTTTGATAATACATACAATGCCACTGAGTAGACTTGTACACAAGTACTTTCACACAAGTATTATGTACAATACTTGTACATAAGTATTTTCACACAAGTGTGTATCTATCTAGAGACTAAAAACTTATCCCAAAGGAGTCTAGACAAGTCTTTTTCTACATAAGCAAATTATCCTTTACTTCTGTTATGAGTTGCAAATATTTCTTTCAGTTTGTTATTGATATTTTAACTTTGATTACATTGAGTTTTTCAAACTTTTTTATTTCATATAGTTTAAGTTTCTTTCATGCTTCTGGGTTTTATCTTAGACTCAGATCTTTCCCATTCTGTAATTATAAATAATTATTCTCCAGAGTTTTTAATGGTGCTTTAATGACTTTATATTTTATGCTTGAACCTTTAATCAATTGAGAGCAACATTTTGGTGTAATACGCAAAGTACTCAAATGTTTTCCAAATGGCTACTCAATGGTTCCAATATCTCTTAACTGAATAATCTATCTTTTCTCCATTGGCTTGACATGCCATCTTTATCACACACCATGTTCTCATATGTATTTTAATCTATTTCTGTACTTTCTGATCTACTCTAGGATTGGCTTACCTATCCATGTAACCATACCACATTGTTCTAATTATTATAGCTTTGTAACAAGAGTTGGTAGCTAGTAGGACTAGTTTCTCCCTCCTTAATCTTCTTTATCAGAATTTGTCTGATGGAGCCTTGTTCACTTTTCCATTTTAACTTTACAATCAGCTTGTGTAGTTCCATGGCAAGATCAATTTTATATTTTTATTGGGACAGTTAAAATTTATAGATTTTAGGAAATTGATATATTTCTGATTGTGATCCTTCTGATCCAAAATAAATTACCATATGGCTTTTCATTAATGAAAGTTTTATTTTACTCATCTCCAATGATAGTATTTTACTAGCATTTAAGTTTCTTCACATAAATCTTGCATATTAACTTTTCATTTAGCTAATTGCATTGGCTAAAACGTCTTAGAATATGCTAAACAAGCAGGGATGGAGGACATCTTTGTCTTGTCTTTAATTTTAATGGAAATGTTTCTAACACTTTGCTATTAAGAATCGTGCTGTTTTGTGATTATCTGTTCAGATAGTTTAAAAATCAGAAATGAAAACTGACTTTATTAAGTCTCTATAGGGACTTAAAGGCAGATCAATTAAATTAAATATAAAAATTATAAATTAAATTATAATTTTCCATAATCTATTTAATGTTGTAAATTATAGTAATGCATTTTTGTAAAATAGGACACTTCTTGAATTCCTGGGATGAACTTCACTAAGCTACATTATTATTTTTATTTATTTATTTATTTATTTTAGAGACATAGTCTCCCTTTGTCACCCTTGGTTATTTATACATATCTATTTTATTAATATCTGTTTATTATCATTTTTCTTCTTTCCTTAGCTTTGCTTTGCTTTTGTATTTAAAAAAACTGGATACTTTACTCAGTTATTTTCATCCTTTGTATTTTGTTGCTACAAAATTTTCTTGGCTCGGCACCCGTTTCTCAGAGGCGAGGGCGCCCTCCACATCCACTGGGGCAGGCAGGTTGGAACCCGGCCCGGGCCTGCTAAACAATGACAACTGCAACCAAAAAATAGCCGGGCATTGTGGTGCGTGCCTGTAGTCCCAGCTACTTGGGAGGCTGAGGCAAGAGAATCACTTGAGCCCAAGAGTTTGAGGTTGCTATGAACTGTGTCACCATACCATTCTTCTGAGGGCAACATAGTGAGACTCCATCACAAAAAAAAAAAAAAAATTTCTAATTACTATATAAGAGATCTATATCCTAATGAATTTCGTGTATTTTATAAATAACATTATTCATTCTCTATATTTTCATTACCATTATTTTCTAGATAATTAGCACTGTCAATTTTGATACACTCTATGCCTTAAAAACTTATTGAAGAGAGGATTTTTTTCTTTTCCAGTTGGCATTTTCTTTGGCTTCATGGTTTCAGTTTCTGAACAATGATTAGAATATGTTTGTTAGAACTATTTCTACTTTTTGAAATATATTCAGGTATCCTTTATAACATGAAATTTGGTCATTTTTTTTAACGGCTTCATGGATGCAAAAGGATAAATAATCCTCAGTTTTTATTATATAGACATTATATGGATCTCAATACAATCTATCTTAACAACTTTATGTAGGTTTTGATTCCTTACTTCTCAAACACTCGATCTTTCAGAAATAATTAAACATCCTTTCTCCGCTGAATTTTGTGAATAATTTTTCTATTTTCCTTAATGTTTGCTTTTAGCAGTCCCTAACATTTTTGGCACCAGAGACTGATTTCATAGAAGACAATCTTTCCATGGACCTGGGAGAGAGAGAGAGAGTAGGATGGTGGTTTAGGGGTGATTCAAACCCATTACATTTATTGTGCACTTTATTTCTATTATTTTTACATTGTAATATATAATGAGATAATTATACAACTCACAATAAGGCAGAATCAGTGTGAGCCCTGAGCTTGCTCTTCCTCCAACTAGACAGTCCCATCAGGGATGGTGGGAGACAATGACACCTAATGTGTGTTGCTTATGTCCTCAACTCCACCTCTAAGGAGTACACAACCTGGATCCTTCACATATGCACTTTACAGTAGGGTTGGTGCTCCTGTGAGAATCTAATGCTGCTGAGTAACAGGAAGTAGAGCTCAGGCATAGTGCAAGTGATGGGGAGTGGCTGTAAATACCCATGAAGCTTCCCTCGCTAGACCAGCTCACCTCCTGCCAATGGGCCTGGTTCCTAACAGGCGGTGGACCAGTATCAGTATGCAGCCTAGAGGTTGGGGACCACAGTTTGCCCTTGTTCCTTTATAACTATATTCATGTTGCTTCAGTTATGAGCTCATTAAATGATCCTTACCTTACCTCTCAAAAATTGAGAAAATTGGGCTATTTTCAGCTTTTTGTCCCCTTCCCTACCAACTTTTATTATGTACATTATTTTTACATTTTTGGATTTCATAATATTTTATAATATTCTATTGATCATGTCCATTTATTTTTATTTCTTCATTCACTTATTGGTTAACTAAAATTCTGCCAAATATCTTCTAAAAGAGCTCATATGAAAAAAATTCTCTTTTTTCGTATTAAGAAATATTTTGTTGTTGCTCTTCTTGTTCTTTTGACATGTAAATGACAAGTTGTCTGGATATAGTTCTGTCAGCTCACACATTCTTCAGTGTTTAAAAGGTTTTATTCTACCCTCTTCCAACACTGAATGTCCTGTGAAGAAGTCTGAAGCTAGCATTATTTTTTTTCTCTTATAGGTGACATCATCCTTTTGCCTAGGTGCCCAAAAGATTCCCTAGCTTGAAGTCTAGAAGCTTAAAAGGAGATTTGGTGTGATTGTGCTATACCAGTTATTTTTCTGGGAGATGATATGCCCTTATGTTTTATGGAATCCAGTCCTGAAAATTTTCTGAAATTATATCTTCATTTGATTCTATACTTCACAGGTACAAATTTTGCAATTTTAGATCTCTTTTGCCTGCCTTCCATGTCTATCATTTTTCCTCTATTCTATAGCAATATGCTGAATCGCAATTTTTATCTGTACTGTAACAATATTTTTATGACAAGTATTTTCCCCATCTAATGTTACTTTTTCTTTTTCCTTTCCAAGTATTTTTCTTGTGGTATTTCATTATGTATCCTGTGGAATTTCCTCTACAATTGTTGTGATTTGCCTTTGAATAAGTAATTTCCTGGATCAGCTATTTGTACTCAGTTTGTTCTAGGGAATAGTTACAATCTTGTTCCAAGATAAAATAAAGGCATGTGTATAAATGTGATTGTTTAATCTTTTCTTCTTTTTAGCTAACAAAAGTCAGACTGCTGTGTTCATTAAGTAATCTGGGAATGGTTTCTCTCCAGTCTCGATAATAGCCTACTTCTGGAAAAAATGGCTTCTCTGTCTGATTCCTTTTCAGTCCTAACATTTCAGATTCTCAGGATCTCATCCTACATGGAATCAAGGAAGTTTATCTGCCAGCCTGTTCACTCCATTTCCATTGTTACAAATAGAGAAGTATTGGTTTATAGCTCAGCTATCCCACCTGATTGTAGAGATGTGTGCTTTGCTAGCTTTTGTGAAATGAGCCGCTCCAAGTAGCCTCTCACTGTGTCCTCCCGCACTCCTTTAACCATCACTATTTTTGGCAGTGCTTCCTTTCTGTTTGTGGTTTTGGGTCTCAGATGTCTTCTTAGTTCATTCTAAGGGAGATTTTGTCTCTGTTTCTCATTATCTTTGTTGCTTTCAGATAATTCTAAGAAAAGAAAAAGGATGTTCTAACTTTTACTTCATACTTAAGAAAAAAGAAATATAGCTGATAGGATTTAAAACTATTAATCATACCCTCTACTGGGAAGTGTTTAATTTGTTTCCGACTCTTAAAAAACAACACAGTTTATGCTGTATCTACCACCCTCTCGGCTGGCTGTGTGAATACCAACAGGTAAGCACAGTATCAACGTGTGTGTTAATCTTTCTGTTGTTCTCACGTTCTCTCATGCTCCCTACTTCTCATCATCCACTAAAGGACAAGCACTTGGTGACAGAGCAAAAGCACCAGACAGGGGAAACAGGTTCACTGCTCATTGGAAAAAATTAAGTAAGTCCACAGCCACTTCTTTTTCTTTTAATAATAACATCATTCTCTGTTCATCACAACTGTATGAGAGAGAATATTCTTTTCTTTTCAGTTCAGTTGCATATCAAAAATTGAGCATGCGTATGAAACCACTGTGATAAAAGTGTTTGAACACAGAAAATGGTCAATTCATGGACTTCACAGGAAACAAGGATTTCAACCAACTCAATAATTCTTGGAGGCCCCAACTCCATTAGAAAGCTTCTATAGAATGTGTAAAAGTATCTTTGTTGTTAGATATTATTGATTTCTAGTTTTATTGAATTATGATCAGAAAATGTTAACTAATATTTAATTTATAGAGAATAATATCTAATTAATATGAGATTTGCAATTATTAATAGCAAATATATCCAAGAATAGCTATGAAGGTTAAATAAGAACTAGTGTATACACTCAAAGAAATACTATGAAGCTTTAAAAAATGAGGAAGCTGGGTAGTGCCATCATATACTGAGGGTGGTGGATGCAAGCCCAGCTCAGGCCAAAATGCGACAAGAAATGGCCCGGCGTTGTGGTGGGCACTGTGGTGGGCACCTGTTGTTCCAGCTACTTGGGAGGCTGAGGCAAGAGAGTCGCTTGAGCCCAGGAGTTGGAGGTTGCTGTAAGCTGTGATACCACACACTCCTACAAGGGCAATAAAGTAAGACTCTGTCATAAAAAAGGAAAAAAGAGGAAACTATGTATTGATAAGCAAATATCTCCAATAAATAGTAAGTTAAAAGAATAAGATAGAGTATATTAGCATGATAATTTTGAGATAAGAACAGGAGAATATAAATACCGAATACATATTCGCATTTACTTATATAAAGATATACTAGAAGGACTATTAAAAATGAATAATAGAGATTATATTTGTGGGAAAGGGCTATATGAATTAGACATATGGTGAGAGGAAAATGTTAGTGTTAACTTTTTTCTTTAAAAAATATTTTGAACTAAATAAATTTATTACCAACTAAAAAGATTACATTTAACAATTCTCTTTGGTATGAATAGAATTTGTAGATTAATTTAGAAGAAAATTATCTTTAATATGTCTGTTTATGCATGACTAGATCTCTTTTTTCCATTCTATTCAAATTTTCTTTCATATCTATCACTCGGTTTTTAAAATTTTCTTTGCGCTGATCTTAAACATTTCTTACTACCTTTGTTACTAAGTATTTTATTATTTTTGGTTGTATTATAAGTTCTACTTTTCTCATGATATCTTCCAAAAGATTATTATTTATATGTAGAAAGACTACTGATTTTATTATGCTAATTTTATACTCAGACATCTTTCTGAATTGTTTTTTTTTTTTAAATAATTTTTCATTTGAACTTTTTGGATTTCTTTCTCTTATTCAATTTCATTAATTTATACCTCTGGAACAGTGAGAATTGAATTATTAAAGTGATAGTGGACTTCTTTACTTTGTTCATAACTTTAATGTAGAATGTTACTTATGTTTTACCCCCAAATTGTCATTTTTAATGAGCTTTTACAGCAAAAGAAAACAATACTTTGGAGATATATGGCCAGGATATGATACATCAAGTATTGACAAACTGTATCTATCCACAGGGAAATTTCAACTTGCTGTCTGTTATTATAAATAAAGTTTTATTGGAACATAGCCATACTCAATTGTTTATGGACTGTCCATGGGTGCTTTCACCGAAAGTACTTACTATCTGGTTCTTTACAGAAAAATGTTTTCATCCCTGGTGCTAGACAACAATTCCAAAATACTGGTTGCTTAACACAACAAAAGTTTATTTATTGCTTAAGCTACCTATCTAAGCTCCACTGGCAGGGGGATGTGTTCCAACAGTCACTTGGGGAGCCTAGGCTGATGGGTTCTCACCACAGAGCTCCACCATCTGAAAAACATATACTTCTAATGACACAAATCACTTCCATCTATGTCACATTGGCTTGTCATATATTAACAGTATCATATTTGGAGTGTCAAGGAGAGAAAAGTCAAAGAAGCTATTATCTTTACTCTTGGTAGTTTATAGTCTAATAAGGGGGAAATGAGGGGAATGACAAATATTTAGCTAAATCTAGTAGCTTATCAAGAGGAAGGAGCAGAGTAGTATGAAGAGGCAAAAGTAGGAAGGGGAATGTTTTAAAATGGAAAATTTAACAGACTTACTACTAAATCCTAAAGGCCGACAAATGAATAAAAACAAATAAATATGTTAAGAGAAGATAGAGAGAAAGATAAAATTGTAACACATATGATATACAAAGGGTTAAAGTGAAAAAGCTTAAACAAATTGTTAAGAGAGTTATTAGGATTTCTCAACAAACAAAGAAAAGACCACTTAAAATAGAAAAAAATGGAAAAAATATAGAAAGATGGTCAATCTCACTAGTAATAAAATGCAAATTAAAAATTATTTATGATGCTACTTTATTGGTAAAATGATCAAAATGAAAATTATGTAATATCCAGTGCTAGAGAAGATATAGTAATAAATGCACTTTCTCTATAGCTACTATAATGGTAATTGGTACAGATATTTAGGAAAGCAATTGACAAGCATAAAAATGTCTCCATCTTTATTTAAGGCTGCTTAATATTCCATGGGTTACATGTACCACAATTTATTAATCCATTCATGGGTCGATGGGTAAGGTTTTGATTCAGTAATTTAACTTCTGGGAACATGTCTTAAGAAAACAATCCAAAATGTGGAAAAAAATTATTTACCAAGACATTCATCACAGTGTTGTTTGTAATTACAAAAATAAAAAATAAAACTATCCAAAAGTCCTTTAAGAGAACAGTTAAGTAAATTACAATGCAGCATTTGAGGTATTTTATATGACCATTAATGACATCAATGACATACGTAATTGAAAAGAAGCTAAATGGAAAAATACTTATTCTATAATTATAAGAGCTATTCAAAATGTCATGTATATTAATATAGAAACTAACAAGAGTCGTCATGTTTTAAAGTATCCCCCCTTGATTGGTTATGACAATTACCCACCTTAAATATCCAAGTGACCAAGGCCTTTTTCGGTGTAGACATGGCAGACAACTGTAGTTTACATGACATTGTGTCTATCACTCTTGGGCTGTTTTAAAGCACAATCTGCCCTGTCTATTGAGGCTGAAATTCTTCTCCTCCGCTGCTACACAAGCCCTTATCTTTCTTCTGTGGTTTAGATTCATGCAGGAAAACGTCAGATGCACTCTGCCCTCTGTCAAATTCAATTCCTCACCAAGCCACAGCAAAGTGGTGGAGAGACAAATGGCTTAGGGTAAGAAAGGAAATGGGGGTGCCTCTCACCACTATAATGAGCTTCTCATTAACACTACACTGCAGAGGGAAGAAGGTGGATGTCTGCTCCCAGACCATCCTAAGCCTTAACAATGTGTATGAGCCATGCAGTATGCATCACACGGTAGAATGACTAAGGTAAAGTAGGCAGTCCTTGGCCTTCCCCAAGAGAACACCCTAGTATCTATAATATAGTTCTACTGCTATGGAGACATCTTTAAAATGAACTAAAAGGCTAGGTGCAGTGGCTCATGCATGTAGAGCCTACCAACATGGGAGGCTGAGATGGGAGGATCACTTGAGCCCCATAGTTCTAAGTTGCAGTTGCTATGATAGCTCTATTGCACTCCAGCCTGGGTGACAGAGCAACACCCTATCTCTGTAAAGAAATATAGTAAAATGCAGTAAAATAAAATAAAATAAGATAAAACAAAACAAAACTAGAAAAAAAGAATTCAACTAAGCTCAATGAAGTGCTTACCTTGGCCTGGAGCTAAGTGCTCAGCATGTATTAACTCACTGAATACTCACAATAGCCTTATGAGGTGTGTTTTATTGTCATTATCATTTTACAGGTGGGAAAATTGAGATATACCTTTCCCAGATCACTCAACCAGTATGTGATGACGTCAGGGATAGAATCAGCAGTCTGACTCCACAACCTTCGTTCTTAACCACTGTTTTATAAATGACTCTGATAATGTAATTTGTGCTACTCAATTCACGTTGATGCCATTTACTAGGCTTCTGTGAATCCAAATCGCCAACCACAAGTCACGCCTATCTCCTCCTAGGGTAAAGGTGTCTGTTATGGAGCAAATTGTGTCCCCCTCCCAACCCAAATGAAGTCCTAATTCCCAGTATGTCAGAATGTGCTTTTATTTGGAGGTCAAATCTATACAGACATAATCAAGTTAAAATGAGGTTTTTAGGATGGGCCCTAACCCAATATGACCATTGTGCTTACAAAAAGACACACACAGGAAGGATGCCAAATGAGCATGAAGGCCAAGGTCAGGGCAATGCTTCTCCAAGCCAAAGAACACCAAATAGTCCTGGTAAATCATGAGAAGCCAGGTGAGAGGCATGGAACCAATTCTCTCTCATAGCCCTCCGGAGAAATAAACCCTGCTGATGCCACGATCTTGGGCTTCCAGTTTGTGGCTGGGGACCTCTTAGAAAACTAACATGGTATCTTTTGCTCTTCCTGTTATCACTGTCTATAATACATAATGAAAATTATTTTATTCAGCCAAACAGCTGAAACTAAAATGAATGTAGAAATCAGTTAAGAAAAGAGATCCAGGATGGAATGGTTTAGGGCAGTCATTTTAAAACTACATTCTATGAACCCTTAAGACTCCACATACTTACCTGAGAAGCTCCCACAATTTCCAAGGAGGTGCAGAGCATGAGGTTCTGTAACCCTGTCCCCCCTACACATACCCCATCTTTAATAAGATACAGTCTACTTTTCTGTATTGCACAATTCATGTTCAAAGTAAGATACTTGTTTGAAGACAATTTTCCATTGCATTTTTGAAGGTCAAGAATACTGATTTAAAAGCTGGAATTGTTTCATTTCTTCACTTGGTATAATTTTGTTGAACCATTATGATATGCCAGGTAGTATTTTATTTATCATAGACAAACTTTATTGTTCCCAGATATGCTATGTTTAACAACGTTTGGTCAACAACAGTGACAACATAATGGAAACTAAGTAATAGTTGACTGATTAGCTGATTTCTATTAATTGAAATATATAGTATACAATCAAAATGAATTTACCCACAAAGCTATAAATATCTCATAATGATATCATTGTCCAAAGATTACTGAAAAATACTTTTAGAATTGCCTTCATTATCTGCAGAGTTTTTTTTGTTTGTTTGAGACAGAGCCTCAAACTATCGCCATAGGTAGAGTGCTGTGGCATCACAGCTTACAGCACCCTCCAACTCCTGGGCTCAAGAGAGTCTCCAGCCTCCACCTCCCAAGTAGCTAGAACTACAGGTGCCCGCCACAATGCCCGGCTATTTTCTGGTTGCAGCCATCATCGTTGTCTGGCGGGCCTGGACTGGATTCGGGCCGGCTGGATTCGAACCCGCCAGCTCAGGTGTATGTGGCTGGTGCCTTAGCCGCTTGAGCATTTTTCTTTAACATCCTCAAAGGTGATAAATCACTTCAGGGATTTACCCAAATATAATGCTACTAATATTATAGTATCTGCCTCATTGAGTTCTTGTGAGGGTTAAATGAGAAAAATCTATAAATAGTTCTTAGCACAGTGCTTGGCACCTAGCAAGGGCTCAGCAAATGTTCTGAGTATAATTAGTTGTATAATTAGAATTGTCATGATTCTTTGAGGATGTGTGGTTTTATTGGAGTGTTGAAAGCCTTCTAAAATAATTCTTAAATTAGTTGGGTGATACAACTGGGCATAAAGATTCACATCAGCACAAGAGGAAACTACAGAGCGAGAGATAGGTTATATATTTTGTAGTCTATACCCAGAATTATTTTTAAAAGTAGTCTCAAACTTGTGCAAAATAATGTCTGCATATTTAAAATAAGCACTATCTTCCTCATGTGACTACTTTGAAGGAAAAAAAAATAAGCTTCTTGCAGTAGAAGCTTCATGGAAATGAGTGGTTTCCTCATCAGTCATTGTTTTCAAAGTCACACCTCGTTCAGTCTCAGGGGAGCTGACAGACACAACGGTGGCCTATGCAAACTATTCCCAGAGATCACAAATCTGAGACTTAAAGAAAAGTTCAAATCCAGGTTGTCTAGCCCCAGAAGCTTCAAGTATAAGTGAAGGTTAAAGTTCTCCAGCTTTAAAGAATAGAACGCAAACTGAGATGATGCGAACAAGCCCCTGTGCACTCAGGCTTTGTGCATCTCTCTGAATTTCTCTCTTCCGTGTGTGGTTTGTCTCTCTCTGAGACTTGGAGAAGTAGAAGGGGATTTTCGTGGACGGCTCCTGTGCTTGTATTATTCCTGTTTTTGTGATTACACTTTCAAAATGAGGAATCTAAATCATTAGTCTGACATAGAACATGGATCGGGTTTCTTTTTCCTACTCCTCAACTTGCTACTGGTGGAACAAGTTTCAACTCCTCAATTCTACTTTAATTCTAGAAGTATTTATGGAGTATCTGTTATGTGTGAGGCCCTGTCCTGGTAATCATGATTCACATCATTGAGAAGCTCCCCGTCTAATGGGACAGACACGATTTTCAATCCATGTGAAACAAATGATGATACATACCAGGCTATTTGAGGTTGAGACCAAAATCTCACAAACAGGTTGGTGTTCTGGGATATCAGTGGAAGACTTACCTGACAAGTGGTCTAGAAAAGTATCATGAAAAAAGTGAGATTTAAGGCAGCGCCTGTGGCTCAAAGGAGTAGGGCACCAGCCCCATATGCCGGAGGTGGTGGGTTCAAATCTAGCCCTGGCCAAAAACTGCAAAAAAAAGAAAAAAGTGAGGTTTAAATTCAACTTCGTTTGCAATAGAGTTATCCTTTCATTAAACATCTGCTATTGAGTGGCCACTGTTTACCAGGAACTGAGGCAAAGATGAAAAGGCACCTTCCCTAAACTGAAGGAAATTTAGAACCTCGCTATACTATATTTAAAAAATGAACACAAAAATAACTACACTAAAGAACAAAATGTAAAATTTGCTATGAAGTGGAAGAGTGTTAGCAGATAAAAGTAATTTTATATGTATGTATAAATAAAAGTCCGAAAAGGTACATCTAAAACTGTTAGCTAGGGAAGGTTCACTCTTTTTTTTCCAGTCCAAATCTTTTACTAAGCAAAATGCAACCAACTGGGTGAGAACCAGCATGCTCATAATCCATACCAAGTTGGGGTCAGTTTCATGAAGGATTTTCTCTCTGGATCCTGGGCCAAGATGTCCTGGCTCCAGTCGGCATGGGCTGGTCGGGATAGATCCACTCAGAAATCTTACCAAGAAATGCAGTTCCCCATGGTGGTGGTGGTTTGCAGGTCCCCTTCAGGCTCTGCTCCCAGCCTGGCTCTCCAGAATGTTCACTTTTTAATCTACATGCTGTAGAACAGCAGTCCCCACACTTTTGACACCACGGATCAGTTTTATGGAAGAAAGTTTTTCTACAGACTAGGGGCTGAGGGGCTAGTTTGGGGATGATTTAAGGGCATTACGTCTCCAGCTCAGATCATCAGGTATTAGATTCTCATAAGGAGCACGCCACCTCTGTCCCTCCCACGTGCAATGTAAGTAAGGTTCATGCTCTTACGAGAATGTGAAGTTGCTGCTGATCTGATAGGAGGCAGAGCTCAGGCGGTGAGGCAATCTGTGGGGATCTGCTGTAAGCACAGATGAAGCTTCCCTTGCTTGTCCATGGCCTGCTTTCTGTTGTGGGGCCCGGTTCCTAACAGGCCATGGACAGGAGTCTTTGGCCCAGAGATTGTGGACCACAGCTGTAAACTATTTTTCCTATGGACATATTCATGTTGTATGCATATTATTTTCATAATGTAATATAGGAAGTACTTTGAGAAACAAAAGAAAATTCTGACCACTTTGGAAATTCAGGGAGATTTCATAGAGAGATGGCTTTGAGTTTTGTCCTCAAGGATGGCTGGGATAGAATAATAACAATGGTCAGTGTTTATTGAACATATATTGTGTGCTAGACTCCATGCAAAATGATTTATAAACATCTTATACAAACCTCAAAACTACTTCATTTAGCTATTTTATCCATATTCCCAGAGATCACAAATCTGAGACTTAAAGAGAAGTTCAAATTCAGGTTGTCTAGCCCCAGAAGCTTCTAGTATAACTGAAGGTTAAAATTCTCTAGCTTTAAAGAATAGAATAAAGACGGAGAAGTAGAATAGCAAGATATGTATGAGGAATACTGAGCACCTTTGTGTGTGAACCATTTTTCTTACTGAAAACTTTTCTCTATAAGAATCAGAGTTACTAGAAAATGCCAGGAAGGCTATGTTAATCAGTTTGATGAAAATAGTTCAGATTGTGGCTCGGCGCCTGTGGTTCAGCAGCCTAAGGCGCCAGCCACGTACACCTGAGCTGGCGGGTTCGAATCCAGCCTGGGCCCGCCAAACGAAACAACAATGACGGCTGCAACCAAAAAACGGCCGGGCATTGTGGCGTTGGGAGGCAGAGGCAAGAGACTCGCTTGAGCCCAGGAATTGGAGGTTGCTGTGAGCTGTGAATGCCACAGCACTCTATCCAGGGTGACAGCTTGAGGCTCTGTCTCAAAAAAAAAAAAAAAAAACAGAAAATAGTTCAGATTGTATATGAAACCAGCACATTGTACCCCTTGATTGCACTATTGTACACAGCTATGATTTAATAATAAAGACAATAAAAAAAAGAAGCAGAGTTACTCAATAAGTTGCTAGGAAAATCTTATAAATTATAATTGTTCTTAACTAGCCTCCCTACTACTAATATATTACCTAAGATATCTTACACACTACTGCCAAGTAAGTATTTCTATAGCATTACTCTCCCAATTAAATATATCAATGAATCTCCATAATGTGTAGAATCATTTCCAAACTCTTCATCTGTGAATAATGTTGCTGTACTATCTGAGCCCAACTGATGTAGTAAATTCCCCAAATCCTTTACACTACAACTAAGAAATTCCAGATTTACTTTTTAGAGTTATTCTTAGTTTCTTGCTGAAGTAGAATAGAAAACAAATATCATACCTCTATCTTTTATAGATAAGTAACCAAGCACAGTAATCAACTGAGTTTTTCAATTGTATTTTCAGTATTATGTTTTCAAACCAAAATTGATTAATATCATTGCCAATGACAGAAAAGATATCAAAATTATAGACATATAACTCAAAAGTTACACTCCTCATAGGAAAAAGAGGCTTAAACTCCTATTTCCAAGAAGCTTACTTGTGTAGTTACAAAATTGATGGCAATTTTTATTTTCAGTGACAAATTTTTTCAAATTTCTAAGTCAGGTGATATTTCAGGGCAATCTTTTTGCGGTGTTTTATTAGTCATTGTGGACTATTTATTTCTATAGGAGGGGTACAAATAAAATTTTGTTATATGCATAGATTGCCTAGCGGTCAAGTTATTACATGAATAACATACTTTGTACCTATTTGCATGGAAGTTCACAGTATCATAAGTTTACAGTGTGGACTTGAAATTTTATATACATACATAGTGTTAGTCCATTTGGCACTGTTATAAAGGAATACCTAAGACTGGGTAATTCATAAAAAATGGATAAAGGTTTGTTCGGCTCACAATTCTGCAGGCTGTACAGGAAGCATGACACTAGCATCTGCTCTGGTGAGGGGTTCAAGGAGCTTCCAATTCAAAAAGGGGAGCAGGTGTGTCACATGGTAAGAGAAAAAGCAAGAGAGGAAGGAGGTGGTGCGAGCAAGGCTCTTTCAAATGACCAGCTATCGCAAGAAGTCACTTACTACCATGGGTAAGTCACAAAGGCATTCATGATGGATTTGCCCCCATGATCCAAGCAGCTCTCACTAGGTCTCACCTGCAACATTGAGGATCAAATTTCAACATGAGATTTGGAGAAGACATATATCCAAACTATGTCATATAGATAAGATACCTGGGGCTGAGCAAGGTGGGCTGAGCCTGTAGTCCTAGCTACTTAGGAGGCTAAGGCAGAGGGGGATCACTAAGGCCAGGAATTCAAGGCTGTCATAGCTATGATCATTCCGCTGCACCCCAGTCTGAGTGACAGAGACTATGTCCCTTAAAAATGTCTCTTAAAAATACATATTTTTAAAAAGATATTTGGTAAAACAAAACTTTAGATGAACATAAAACAAATCAACAAATGGCATAAATACAGCACATTTGTAAGCAACAGGTGCTTGATTTTTTATTTTTAGATTTTACTATTGAAAACTTCTGCTACAGGAGAAAACATTGCTTTGCTTGTTTTTTATTTGTTACCAAAATTCGGAGGGAATTATATGATGTAGACTGATGAAGTTGCATGGGGACCACAGTGATTAGGTGCCAGATGACTGAGCAACAAGAGATAGTTTTGTTGCATGAATAAAAGCTACTGGACCTCTAAGTTCACACCTTGGCATATTAAGAAAGAAGTTCATAACCAGCAACATGCCTCTGGCTCTTGATTCAACGTTGAGGACCAAGTGAAAATTGGCTTATACAGCCAAATTACAACTTGGTGTACAAAATGGGCAAAAAGCTTAAGTTTCTTTTTTACCACCTGAAATGTTCTAGTACATGAAAGAAAGGGTGTTCACAGTATTTTTTTTAGATTAATGGTGAAGTGAAAACATTTCTGCATAACACTGAACCTGAGTGGGGTGTATCAGTAATCCACGCAGCATCTTCACAGATTGAACCCATCACTTCGAGGTCAGCTTTTCACAGTTTTTAATATGGCATATAAAATATTAGAATTTCTATGACTTAACTGGTTTACTCTATGAACTTGGCTCTTTCTAGTATTTGATGATTTATTTCACCCAGCAAAGAAAGAAGTCATGAGCCTATCATCAAGTATATTTTTCAAAGAATACATTCTACTGTAGAACATGGAAAAATACAGAAACAGATCTTATCAAAGAGTAAATTCAGAATCCATTTATTACCATCCTCCATATTAAATCATTCAACCTCCAATTGTCCTACTTTCAGGTACAATATAGTCATTGACTGAATATGTGATTAAAAAAAAAACTCAAAGTAATCTTCAGTGAGAAATTGCTCCATAATTTCTCAATCTAAATACCAAAAACTATCTTGCTGCTGTTTTCAAGGATTTGCACTCTTACATTAGGATTTTTTAATTAAATAGAAAGGAAATGTAAAAGATAAGCCACCTGGATATAGAATCTGGCCTAAAGTTCAAGCAATCTGATGTTAACCCGAAGCTATTCTTATTCTCACTAACTTTAAAACACATTTTATTTTTAAAACATCAGGATTAATTTGTTTGACATCAGTAATCCATTTCCTGAAGTGGTTTCTAGTTGTGAAATTTTTTAAAAACTGTACCTTATAGAATGCTCTTACCAATGCATATCTCTCTGCTTCAAATTACACCATACCTATACTTTCTGTTCATAACTTCAAAATTGCTTTGTAAGTGCTTGCTCAGCATTACCCAGGCCCAAGTGGGAACTCTGTCTTTCCTGAGTAAATGCTGCCAAGCAATGATAATATCACTAGAACATTAAAATCAATAATCCTGAAACATTAGAGATTTTCTTTACTTAAAAACCATGTCTTACTATGAAGCTAATTTATAGCTGTCACATGAAGGGTATAACCCAACTATAACACAAGAATATGGGGAAAGGGGCAAGGGTAGGGAGGGGAGGGGAGAGGTTGGGGTGGAGGGAAGGTAATTGGTGGGGCCACACCTACAGTGCATCTTAGAAGGGTACAGGCGAACCTTACTAAATGCAGAATACAAATGGCTTTATATAATAACTGAGAAAATGCCAGGAAGGCTATGTTAATCAGTTTGATGAAAAATAGCACATTGCACCCTTGATTGCACTATTGTACACAGCTATGATTTAATAATGAAGATAATAAAATTAAAAAAAAAAACATGTCTTTTCTAGTTATTAATATCTTTTCCCTCGGAAGCTAGAGTGTATTAGAAGTAACTTGTCCATAGCAAAATAAAAAGTAAGGTGGTCAGGTGCAACAGAAAGAGCAATGAGTGCCCCCGTGAGAACCCCGCAGGGTGTGGATGGAGGTTTGCTCACCTGCGTGGTCACAGCAAGACACACGATGTGCAGATTCTCAGCCTCCAGCTTGGTTTTCTAGGAGCCAGCATTTGTCTTTGTTGGCAGCAAATCTAGGAGACTCTAATAGTAACGCTAAGAAGATTTTGACATGTACAAAAGAAAAGAACAGTCTGTGTCCTGACTTGGTGGGTATCTTATTATATAAGGAAGATTCTGAGAGGTTGTGAAATAGCCATTGGGCGCTGATTGCATTTTTCTTGCAACTTATTTCCCAAGTGAGTTAAATCACAATCTAGAAGAATCTTGGAGCAATAAGGGACTTAAGGGATCTTCTTCATCACAAAGATGAGGAAACTGAGGCCACAACAGAGTATGCCTCGGAGTCAGAGTGGAGCTGGAGTTTATTTCTGGGTTCAGGTAAGGACAGGGTTCTTCTGACTTGCAGATCACTATGCTGTCTTCTGCTGTTGCTTTTTACTTTTCTGTTTCCTGACAAAGCAGAAGCTTCTCACTACCCGCATACCCCCACTCCCAAATCTCATAGTCGGCTTCATTAGGGAATTGTCTTACGTTAGAAGGATACAGAACACTTTTCAAGGAGTTTGTGCGTCTCTCTCTAGAGAATATGAATAAAGAGAAGGAGCTTTCTATTAAGAGCATATTTTAAGTGCAGCCCTTATCAGAGGCAAAGAACTAGTACCAGTCTTCTGAAGTTCCTTTCATGTCCCAAGAACCTTCTGTTCTGCTCTCTCTCTGAGAAAAAATAAAGTATTGAGAAGCTTCCTTGGAAGTCGACATCAGAATGAGAATTACATCTCAGGTACGATGCCGAACTAATCTTTGATTTAATCCTACTAAGCCATGCGACCAGTTTCTTCGACTTGGTTTTGACTCCAGTGTAGACAGAGGTTAAACAAAGTAGAGCACACATTGCTGGTAGGGGCAGGGTTTCCAGAGGTATGTGAAGATTATGTCCACCTTGCCAGCTCAGGCTTGCAGCAAGTAAATAAACTTAGATTAACCCTCAATTAATCCATAGACAAAAGAACCTTCAGCCAGGACACTCAGGTAGGGCTGAGGGGGATGGGGAAATATTCTCTGTCCTAATCACTAGGGAAGAACAGGCTGTTCGAGCCAACTCTGCTCTGATCTATAATGAGATCAATGGCATTGGAGCTCTTCGGGCACTGACAGCAGGCATAGGGACAGGAGTGCAGCACAGAGAAAGGATTACCTCATCGAGGAGAGCAACCAAGGCTGCCACCTTCCCTCCCACACCCTCCCTTCTGAGCCCACCCTCCCTCCCCTCAGCCGCCCCTGGACTGCCAGTTGCCCAGTGAAGCCCAGCTAGTCAGCAGAGTGAAGGTAGCAAGATATTTGTACCTAAGTCTTTGCAAA
Source organism: Arctocebus calabarensis (assembly GCA_963573935.1). Lineage (NCBI taxonomy): Eukaryota > Metazoa > Chordata > Mammalia > Primates > Lorisidae > Arctocebus > Arctocebus calabarensis. The sequence continues at coordinate 13,463 of CAUYON010097937.1, read as the reverse complement.
TGAGCCACTATCTTCCTGTTCAAATCCATCTTAAACTTACAGCGAATAGAAATTAGCCAGCTGCTTTCAAAGCGTTGTTCTTTTTTCCCCACTAACTCTACCTCTATAGATGCTATTAGGGGAAAGTTAACCATCTCTCTTACTCCCCTTTAGCATGGAATGCATTCACATACACGTGAGAACTCCGTTCTTCATTTACTCATTCCAGGGCCACAGAAACTCCAGTTGTTCAAGCTTATGTCTAAGTCACTAGGCTCCTCCCCAAAGGAAAGCTAGAATGTCTTTCCTTTTTCTTGTCCTATCTCTCACTTCTTTTCTTCCTTTGGCAGCACAGGAAAACAAAACGGAAAATGTCCTTATGAGCCACCTCCGTGAGTGATCACACCGGAGTGGAATTAGTGTGGAATGGGAGTCAGAAAAAGAATACAGATAAGGACTGGGAAGACTGGGCTTGCCTATTAGCAGGGGAAAAATAAAATGTGTTGGGGGAGAAAGGCTTATGTTGCTTTATAAGAAATAAAAAGACATAGAAGGCCTCTTGGACTTCAGATAACTCTTACAAAATATTTTGATGGATTAAGTGCAAAAAGTGAATCAAACATATGGATTAAATTTTTATTAAAATACAAATGAGATATTTCAGCTATTAAATTAAGTAAAATGTTTGGCAAAGTAGATTTCATTTTGGCCAATCCCAGAACATTTGAAAAATAGTTTTGAGATATTTAGTGAACTGAACAGAAAGTCAGGTTGACCTATCCTTAGAGTTTGGAAAAATGAAATTTGGCTCATCAAGGTTTGAATCTGTATCAAATATATTTGTGGGGAAATCAGGATCTGAAATACCAAAATTGCCTACGTGCCTTGGAAGTGCAGCCGAAACGCTCAATAGTTACTGAGTAACACAGTGTGCCCAGGACCATAAAAGGCAGCAGTCCACTGACCTGGGGAAAGGTGAGCAGTGCCTCGCCACCCCGACCATGGTCCTGAGAGCTGAACCGAGGCCAGCATTACCCTGTGCCTGCAGCCGGTCTGTCTAGCCTACAAAATTAACACGAGGCACCAAATGAATAGAAAATGCTCATATGGGTAAAAGGTGATCAGCACAGTTGGATGGCTGACAAGGGATTTTATTATCTGTATTGACCAGAAGAATTCAAACGAGCAAAAGACAATAAGGATGTTGAAAGGTGAGGTTATAATGCTTAGAATTTTTTCCAGGTTAATAACTTCATTTCACTTATTTGAAAAAAAATTCTAAACGAATGAATGGAAATTGTTGACACTCTAATGCCCATCCATGTGAGTATCTTTCTCACTCTCCCATGGGTGAGTAGAATTTTTTTTAATCCACTTATCAGCAACCCATCTGAACACGACTATACATGAAATTTCAAGTTTACCAATCTTTTGTTCCTGCACATGGCCATTGTGAAACTCATCCTAACCGTGGTAAAACTTCATCTTTCTGCCAGTGTTTGGGGGGAATAAGGTCATCTGAAAAGCTAAGATTTCTAAATAACTTAAGGTTAAGTATCAGGTCAGCAGCATCATAAGGTTAAGTATCAGCTCTAGCATACTAGAAGGTTATATTTAAACTTCTTTGAGTAAAAATATTTGTAAATCTATTATTTACTTTTCTGTATTCCCAGATAAAGGAACATAATGTTTTGCAACAATACTCTAAAGATGGTCGTGATGAATAGGGTTCTTGGCCTCCAACCTACCTGATAGCAGCTTGCAATACTTTTTCAAGTATTCTCTGTACAGTGCGTAAATCAGGAAAGCAGAGCTACTCTAGGTATTTAAAGCAAGAAGGGAATTTCGATAGGGACTTAGCAGCTTATTCAATCATTGGAAAGGTTGGGCAGTGCCAAGATCAAGAATGCCACTGCTAGCATTCGATAATTCAGGAAATGCAGGCTTCATAGGAGACTGTTACCCATGACCTTAGCTGAATGTGGTTCAAAAAGTGATTCTCAAAGGGTTACCCAGAAGTCCTTAGGAAAACCTCCATTTGCTATCTGAAGATGTCCATATAAGCCCACTCACAGCAGCAGCCAGAAGATGCACGTTCCTCTACATTCCATATCTTACAACAGAGCATCTCTTCTGGTAAAATGAAAACGTGAACCTCCTAATAAAAGGGAATGTAGTTTCCAGCCCTTCATTCCCTGCACACGGGAGACAATTTGGAAGGAAAAAGATAATGCTGAGTTCAGGCATTATCGGCACATGAGGGTCTCCTGATTTGGGGCGGTTGCTGGACACCATTTGTTTAATGGATTAGCCTTAGTCATTCCACTCCACTACTTTTCATCTTATATTTTTGTTGCACTTGATATAATTACAGAAGAAATCTAATACCTCATTTATTAAGAATAAGCAATCCTGAGAAAGAGACCTTTAGTAGTTCCAATTCCTTGTTAAATTATATGAATATATCTGACTATAGATGTTCTCATCTATAAAGTAGGAATAACAACTGCCATATTTACCTTTCCCATAAATGCTACATGTATCAATGACTTGCGCAAGTGAACGCTCTGCACAAAGTATAGAGTATTGTGAAATTTAATTCGTTTTCTCATTCATTCATTCAACATATTCATTCAGTGCTTAGGCAGCGATCCCCAAACACTTTGGCACCAGGGACTGGTTTCATGGAAGAAAATTTTTTTCACATACTGGGGTAGGGGATAGTTCAGGAGGATTTAAGCACATTACATCTCCACCTCAGATCATTAGGCATCAGACGCTCATAAGGAATTTACCACCTAGATCTCTCACATACACAGTTTATAGTAGGCTTCACACACCTACGAGAATCTAACGCTGCAGCTGGTCTTACAGGAGGTAGAGCTCAGGTGACCCTGCGAGTTATGGGCAGCAGCTAAATACAAATGAGGCTTCACCTGCTCGCCTACCACTCATCTTTTGCTGGGTGGCCCAGGAGTTGCAGACCGCAGGTCTAAGACATAGAATTACACATTTTAGGGGCATGATATAAAGACAAACAATCGTCCCTGTACCCAGGGACTTCACCACTTGGTAGCATAGAATAAAATATATAAATAAAAAGCCAAATATTAATACAAAGTAGAAAGTCATAAGGAGACACTAAGGATGACAATTTTGTCTTGGAAGGAACTATCATATTCATCTGGAGAAATAAATAAGGCTTTTTGACCCAGATCGCTTATCTATTTACCTATTCTGCTATCTGACTTTCAGACTCCTGCTTTCAATTACTATACTCATGATCTTCAGTAGATGTCTTGCCTTAATTCCATCAATCATCCATCTAATTCCTTTTTCCTGTTCCCATTATAATTGTCTTAATTCCAAATCTTATCATTGTTTGCCTGAATCACTGACATACCCTCCTCATAATCTACCTTCCCCCAAACCTGCCTTCACCATACTGCCCACTTCGCCCCACTCAACCACAATCCCACACAAAATGAATCTACCCTTTGCACTTGCTCTCAGAATAATCTATGTAAAAATGCCAATCTTGTCATACAACAATCTGCTTAAAATCCCTTCAAAAAGCAATCCCTAATTTCAGGATAAAGTTAGAACACAAGGCCCTTCATGATCTGGCCTAACCTACAGGGATGTACCTTTGTACATGAGTTTGTGACGCCTATTTATAATACTTAAGACAGCGTTCTCTTTTTTCCTTTCTGGTTTAATGACAGTGTTAAGAGTAATATAACCGTGGTCCTTAAAGTGAAGGAAGGGAGTTAGAAGATCGGTAGCCTCAGGAACCAAGTTGCTGTTTAGAGAGAATAAAAGAAGAATCAAGGTAATACAAATGAAGGAAGCAATGTAAACCTGCAGTGGGTGACTTCCCCCTTCTGTGACACTGAATGTGGGAGTCAGGGCTCACGCTGTCAGGTGAGAGAGGGGTACTGACTACTATGGCCAATCAGACAAATTCTTCTTCTCTGGATGGGGTCCAGAAGCCAGAAACTCTCTGAATACTTTCACAGAGGAGCAACTTCCTCCACAGGGGAGGAAGTTTTACTGACCAAGGCTTCACAAGAAGAGGTCAGACAAGTAAGTTCACAAACTCATCCTAGAAAAAGTGCTACATACCTCATTACTGAATATCACTACAGTTACCAGATGTATTCCAAAGGGGACTGCAGTGATATTCAGCAATGAGGTATGAAGCACTTTTTCTAAATAAACTTAATTGTCCAACCTCATACATACATATTTTTCTTCGGATGTTTTCTGGTGGGATGTGGTTGCTGCAATTATTGTGATGAGTTGCTAATATTTACAAAGCACTTTAAACAGTTTCCCAAATGCTGCCGCAAATATCTCCTTTCAGTATCAAAATCTGGGCCCTCCAAATTAAAGTACAGTTTTCAACAGGTGCCCATGCTACTTGCTTGGCTAGCTAAAATGCTATCACATGCCATGCTTTCTTGGACCCTTTGAACTCTTTATTAACTCTGGGCAAGATGAATATAGTTAACTGGGTGTTACTCAAAGTTAATATGGTAACATGGTAGAGTCTTAAAACTACTTCAATGAATGAATAATCACAAATCTTTGCACTGAGAACTCAGATCATCTCTTTAAGAAAATTTGCCACAGCCACCACTTGACTTCTACCCAGCAAATGCAAAAAATGTAAACTAGTCATTTGTACCCTCATATTAGTCTGAAATTAAAAAAAATAAAACTGGCTAGTGGAGGATGGAAGATTAAAGAGAGTAAGCAGTATAGGAAGACACAAAAGCAGGTCTCACTTTAGGTATCAGACTGGCTTCGTGTGCTCCTATTTCTGAGGGAGGAGGTGGGAAGGAGATGTGCAGGGAGGGAACAAAAGGTCCTTTTGTTTTACTATTAATGAATTAACTAACCTTTTCTGAACATTGTGCTTAGAGATTTAAAGGCCCACAGTTTAATCTTGTGTTACCGAACTAATAACACAAGTTACTAGTTCTGTTAAAGATAATAAAAATTAACTTTTTGCAAATCTTTTCTCTTCCTGACCTCAATACCAAGGTCTTATTACAACTTGGAGAAACTGACCTAGTGTGTTTAGTGCCCAACTGGGACTTGTAAACACAAACAATGCCTTCCAATAGCTTCACAGAGCATTGTCTCTTCTTTTTTCCTCCCTTCTGAAGTTCTCTTCTGTACTAATTTGCATCTTTGCATACAAAAGTGTCTGAAATTTCTGGCAAGATCCACAAAACTTGAAGAAATTCAGATCATAGCACAAATGAAGCAAAGTGAAGGCCAAAGATGCTTTCACTTAAGACAGCTGGTCACCTAGTCTTACAACTTCTTCATAAGAGGAGTGTAGTCCCCACATTTCATATTCTTTTGAAGAACCTAGAGGTCATCCTCTCCTACATCATACTCTTATGGACAAGGAGAGAATATCTCATGGATTCAGCTTCTTCATGGCAAACTGGGTCTGTTACAGTTGCCTTGACTTAGCAATTCTCATGATAGTGATGTCACTCTCCTTAGGGAAAGGATGAAAACCAGTAGTTGTGAAGTATTCCATAGCTCTGTTATATATTTTTTCCCTCTGTAGTCCTTGTAACAAATTACCACAAAGTTGGTGGTTTAAAACAAGATACATTTAGTTTCTTGCAGTTCTAAGAGGTCAGAAGTCTGGGCCAAAATCAAGGTAGCAGAAGGGCCATACTCCCCCTAGAGGCAATAGAGGAGAATGCATTTCCTTGGTTTTAAACCTGTATTGCTTGCATTCCTTGGCTCATGGCCCCTTTTCCCATCCTCAAAGCCAGTCACGCACCCTCTTGCTTCAGTGGTCACATTGCCTTTTTCTGTGTCAAATTTCCTTCTGCCTTCCTCTTATAAAAACAATTGAGATTTTATTGGATAGACCAAGATAATCCAGGATAATCCTGTTATTTCATAAACCTTCACTTGATCACAGCTTCAGTCTCTTTTCTCTGTATGTAAAAAGAAAATCACAGCCTCAGGCACCTGTGAATGAGCTGGCCCTACAGATCATTCATTAAGGAAATTTCTTGCTAACTTCCTGTAAGTAAGGACATGCAAACTGTACTTCTGTCCAGCACCCAAAACTAAAGCCTATCTGATTCCACACTAATAATGAATTACAATTTTATCTAATAGGTAACAGAAATGGGGACAAGACCCAGTACCAAATCACACATTCTTTCACCTACTTTGGGACATCTACATAATTGATTCTTTCACTATTCCCTTACTTTATGTAAAATGTAGACTTCTTGGGCTTCACAAGAATATTGCCACTACCTTATTACCCACTCCCCACACCCACCCTGCCTTTTGCCTTCTCTCTGTATGCCTTTAAAATATTGAAGGGCCCAATCTATTTTTTGGAAACAAAAAACAAAATAGTAATAGCTTATCTGGGGTTCATATTTATTCCCAAACAAGACCTCAAAATCTTGGCTTAATAAACCTCCATTAATTGAGATTTTTGCCTCAGTTATTTATGTGAGTTGACAAATGGCAACCAGAAAAGGCGAACCTCTGAGAAGAGTTTGACTCTCTTAACTTGTAGCAACTTCCCAACGGGTGGCTTTGGTTCCAATCTAAAGCAGCTTACTGCTCCAACTAATTTCATTGTTCTCTCCAGAGATGAGAGCTCTCCCAAATTTTCAGTTGGGATCTCAGGTTTATTCTGCCATGAAACCCCATGGCATTTTGCTCACTTCTGACAAAGTTTTTCTGCTTCTATGACAATAAAAAGGAGGCTCAGCTTGTGCCCCATCTCCAGGTGAGAAGATGGTCTGGCGCTTCATTGTAGAATTTGATAGCCAGGGGTGGGGAGTAAAGGTTTATCATCAGCTGGCTATAACTTCTCCTTGTGCTTAGAGATCTCAACAATGTATTGTGTAATGCTCCTTTTTTCTGTTTTTGGTTTTAGTCTTATCTTACATTAGATTTAACCAATACAATTATGAAAACTGAGGCCTCTGAAATTGACTTAATCCCCCCTCTCCCTCTGTGTACACCAGCCAATTTTTTTCTTTTTCTTTTTTTTTTTCTACCACCTCTCTCTCACCAGAATCTGGTTGAATGGACAGTAAAAATCACTGTTTATCTGTTTTGACTGATGACAGTGAAAGGATTTATATGACTAATCTTACTCTGCGGAGAGATTTTGAGTACTTTGTGATATAAATTCACAATATTTTTTTCTTTCGTCCTTCTTTATCTCAGAGATAGGGTTGTCCCTTATTGCTCTATTTTTCTGTGTCATTTGTTATAAAAATCCCATTCACATGGGGCTTTCATTGTCTCTGACTTCACCAATTTCTGGGAGAATAAGGGGACCTTTGAAGTTGTTTCTTCTCTTAAGAAACTATTAAATTAAGTCACCTTAGAATAAGTACATCATTGAAAACTAATGGCCAAAAGAAGGATCCTTTAAATCAAAAGATGGATTTCAGAGATCTCTTAATCTAAACAATTGCCTTTTTATATTAGTAGAGGAATTAGATTAAAATAATACATAATTGTTTCATAGCTAGCCTTAAAAATTCCCTTGACAAAATTAAAAAGCAAAATTTGACCCAAAAGATAAAAATCTTTTGTATGCTTCTCCTTTGTGAATGGCAACAGAGGTCAATTTACCTTGTAGCCTAATGGTTAAAACTCTATGCTTTTTACCCAACAGCCTGGGTTCAGTTTCCCATCTGTAAATAAGTCTGGTTTGATTTTATGTAACTATTGCCATTTATTCTTTGGACAACATTTAATTTCCGTTTTATTTTTGTTTTGTGTTTTATTTTTTGGGTTCTTTTCCTGTGAAAAGCACACAAGTCTTTTTGACCCTTGTATTTAAATGGGCAGCTGAGAAGTTCAGACTCTAAAAAATGGCCAAATATGTGCGTTATACCTGGTTTATGGCTAGTAGAACTGAGCTGTTTTTGTCACCTTTCTAGATCTTATAAAAACTGTTTTCCACTCCTTCAGAGACACTTCTTGCTTCCTTGATTAAACTGTAATCTCAGTTAAGGCTTTTTGTTTTCACTTGGAAGGGTATATTTAGTTAACAAGTTCAAAAGTAAAAATATCAACTGTTCCAGCTAAAATCTGCTGCTTCTAATGGCTCGGAATCCTTAAGGAACTCAGAGGGGAAAAAAGGACACCACTCACTCCACTTTTGGGGATCTTCTGTTTTCTTTATGGATCTAAAAGTTCATAAACATATTCCTCTCAGATATAAAACTAGTCTGTTTTATATCGTGTTACCTGATTTCTTTTTTACCTTGGTGTAGGCAAAAATGGCCATGTGGGGAGGCAGCTCAGTATCAATGCAAGTGGCTTCTTTCTTTCAGTCAAATAAAAAAGGACATGGTTTAAACACTTAAAAAACAATCTTTGTAAGAAATGTATTATAAAGATATTATGTAACTTGGTCTCATGGGATCTCTCTCTCTCTCTCTCTCTCTCAGCCTATTCAGTACTACCTCTCTAAATGAAGCTGATCTCCTTATAAAGTCCTATGGTAAATTGCGAAGATTCTATGTTGCCTTGCTATTCATTATCGACTTTTTCCTAACACACCCAAACTACTTCTTGAAAGGGATTAGATTTTCTCTCTCTGTATTTTAAGATATTAATTAATACCCTCTTTCCTCATTGAATCACAGAGGAAAGAGGGTATTAATTATGTGAAACAAAGGAAATTTTAGTTGTTCCATTCTCAGTGGAATGGTTTAAAGTCAACTATCCTTTTACACGTCTAGAGTTTTAAACTCAAGACTGTAGTATTTTTGTATATAAGGGTATGTGTCATAAATTAAGTAAGTAAGCCCAAATACTTTTCAAGTTCACATGACTTTAGTAATCCTTAATGAATAAAAAGAGTTTTAAAAATCATTGGCAAAAAAAACAAAAACATTTTAAAAATTTAATTTAGACATTTTCACCCAAATCTGTTGGGTAAAAAGTTGTCCTTCCCTGCTAGATGTTTTAAGGTAAAAAAACTGCTGCTTCTGAAATATTTCCAATGTTTGGCTAGATTTGACTCTAAACTTCTAGTTTAGACATGTATTGTAACTTCAAAATTCCTTTCAGTAATTTAAAATCTTAAAATTCATGTAATGTTAAATTTAAAAAGATAATCATAAAATGTCTGTGTTATCTATAAATAAGTTAAATACTAAAACATTATTTATTAAACATAAGTTTAAATTTATATACTTTAACATCTTATTTTCATATTGTTACCATCAGCTCAGCGTTTGTCCCCACAGCCAAATAAAGAATGAGACAAGTGGTTCGAGGAAAAGGAAAGAGAAGTTTATTAATTTGCCAGCAAGTGAAGAAGTTGTCACACTCCCATCTTAAAGTGCCAATGTCCTAACTGTAAGCAGAAATACAGAGCTTTTAAACAATGGGGTTTTGGCTTCAGGCTGCTACTATTTAGCTGTAATTGGTGGTCTTGATCAACTCCACCTTGGTGGAGACAATCTCGTGACCTCTGCCTGGGCAATTCTGTTGCTCCTGTGGTACTAGCCTCAGGGAGTGATGCAGGTTCTAGTTCCCCAAAAGGATGATTTTTTGTTTTGTTTTTATTTATGTTTTTGTGGTAGAGCAATAGTTTATTGAGGATAGATAGGGAAGATAAGATAGGCAGGAAAGCTCCAATACAATTGACGATGGGGGTCTTAAAGGGACAGCTCATAAAACATTATTTTCCCTATTCTTTTTCACCTTTGCTATAATATGGTATAAAAAACTAAAGGTATTGAGATATAATAATAAAAATTGGGAACCAATAGCTCAAAGTTACATTAACATCTCAGATTTTTCATCAAAAATAAGAGTTCACATTATAATTAATATAGCTAATTAAAACTACTGGATATAAGCTAAGTTTATACACAAAATATTTAAAAATTAGATTTTTTTAAAAAAAGAAAAAGGAGAATAGCCAGTTGTGGTGGCTCCTGTCTATAATCCTAGCGCTTTAGGAGGCTGAGGCAGACTCAAGTCCAGGAGTTTGGGAACACCCTGAGCAAGAGCAAGACCTTGTCTCTATTAAAAATAGAAAAACTAGCCAGGTGTTATGGTGGGCACCTGTAGTCCCATCTTCTTGGGAGGCTGAGGCAAGAGGATCACTTGAGTCTAGGAGTCTTGGAGTCTGAGGTTGCTGTGAGCTGTGACATCATGACCCTGTACTCAGGGCCCATGGAGTGAGACTCTATCTAAAAAAAAGAAAGAAAGAAAAAAAAAGCAGAATAAAATATTTCTAAATTGTCTTTGTGACCTCAATTTAGCTTTTTAAATATCAGGGCCACTAAAAATCTAAAAGATTTAGATAGTGTCAAAACTATACAGGAAGAATTATCAAATATAAAATTGTGTCTAACTTTCTTTGAGTTCTATTAATATAAACATGTTACTAATATGTGCTCCCAAAATTGTGTAAGATTTCCAGAATTCATATATATTTTGATATATGTTATCAATAATAATTATGGTTATGTCAAATTATTAAATGCCACAAAATAACCAAATTTTCTTTGTCATTCGTTACTTTAAGCAAGGCTATTCTATGACTTTCTGACATCCTCAATTATTATTTTATTTTAATTCTTTTCAAAAACTGGCTTTCTACTAACTTTAGAGATCATACAGTTTAGATTGAATACTAAATTCTTTACGAGTCTCCAAATAACATTTTTAAACTCTTCTTCCATTTTTCTGACTTACACTCAATGAAATTGCCACCATGTATTTTTTTCCTGAGTCCCTACACACACACCTTGTGAACATGCAAAGTCTGGGGCAAACTGTTACAAATATTAATATTCACTTTTCTATATGAAAAAGACTTCTACTTTAACTGAAGATTCTTTTAGTTCGACACCTAGACACCCCAGCTAGATGCCCTTCTGGGCTCCAAGGAAACTGGCTAATTTTTTATATTTTGTTTTCTAGAAGACAAGAAAAACTTCTCCCCCTTCTTTTGAGTTCTTGATAGCTTACAACAAATTGCTAAACTACATTTCATGAACAATTTGAAACATTTATTTTTCCTTTATACTTGATTTCTCTAAAATTCGGAAACTATTCATACATATTTTTATTTTGTGGCAATATAATTATTTGCATAAGATCATGAAGAATCCATTTTTCATTTGTAACAGGACAGAATTAGAGACGCTGGTGATTTTACCAAGGTTTTGACCAAGACTGCCTTGGGGAATTAGGTTGAGTTATAAGGCCAATAAAAGGCCTCTGTTAAAAAAAAAAAAAGTACTGACTTGATACCTTATCCAAAACATTCCCTGATCTGTGGTAAGCAAAGGATGTCACTTTCTGACGGGTTCAGGAACTCAAGCTACTTTGGGACCTCAAAAAAAAAAAAAAATATCTAAAAGCAGTAAATCCTTGGCTTGGCTAGAGAGACCTTTAGGTAATCTGAAATTCCTTAAAAAGAAAAAGGTTCCAGCAAAGCCAATTAAAAAAATGTTTTAAAAGGTCTGTATAGTCAATGCTTATTCTTATTGCATTTCATGCAAATAAGCAGACCAAGTGTGAAATGAAAATTTATTTTGCAAGTAAATTAGTTTTACTATGATTTGTCTCTAATAAAAATGAGCAGCTAGAAAGAGAAAACACACATTCTCTCTCTCTCTCTCAGAGATAGAGAGATGACTATTGGATTCTAGACTTGTCTATCATTTTTGAGTTTTATTTACTTAATTTTCTTTTCTTTTTCTTTCTTTCTTTCTTTTTTTTTTTTTTTTGAGACAGGGTCTCTCTCTGTTGCCCAGGCTAGAATGCAGTGGTATCATAGCTCCACTGTAACCACAATTCCTGAGCTCCAGCAATCCTCCTGCCTCAGTCTCCCAAGTAGCTAGAACTGCAAGCGTTTGCCCTTATGACTAGCTAATTTTTTTATGTTTTGTTTTGCTCTTGCCGAGTTCAAACTCCTGACCTCAAGCAATCCCACCATCTTGGCCTCCCAAAGTGCTATGATTATAGGTATGAGGCAGGGACATTGGCCCTTCTTGACTTACATTTTTTCTCCTCTAACTGACCTGCATTCCTAAAAATGAACCTTCATAGTGATGTGAGATTTGATTAAAAACATTAATAATAATACAATTATGAACTCAGGTCTTCATTAATGCTTTCTCTGAAAGATTTTGGAGAACAGGGGAGAGTGTAAAGAGAAAAAACACAATCTTAGACATTTGTGAAGAGCTGGCCCCACAGATCATTCATGAAGGAAATTTTTGTTAATCACCTATAAACAAGGAAAGGACATGCAAATTGAACATATGTCTCGCACCTAAAACTAAAGCCTACCTGATTCCACACTAATAATAAATTACAAATTTATCTTATCAGTAACAGAACTGGAGACAAGACAGAATCAGGCATTCTTCCACTTACCCAGGGACACGTACATAAGTGATGCTTCCTTCACTCCTTTATTTTATGTAAAATGTAGATTTCTTTGGCCTCACAAGAATATAGCCACTCACCAGACCCTCTACCCTTTTTCCTTCTCTCTGCATGCCTTAAAAATGCTGAAGCATCCAACCTCCCTTTGGGAAAAAAAAAATTACAGCTTGTCTGGGGTTCATGGTTTTTCCTGGGTGCATCCTCAAAATCTTGGCTTAATAAACTTCCATCAGTTGAGATTTTTGCCTTAGTTACTTATTTGAGTTGACACATATAAGGGAACATTTACAGTTTTCAGGGATTGGGACCTGGAAATCCTTTGGGGAGGGGATTATCCAGCCCACAATTTGCTTTTAATTCTCACAACTATACCATCACACAGACATTGTTATCTCCACTCTACCAAGGAAGCTACTGAGGCAGAGAAAGATTAAGAAGTGTAGCATTGTTTCAGGTAATAAGTAGCAGAGCCAAAGTTCAAAGGCAGTTCTTCCAGGTTTATGGAAGAAATGAAGAAAAATAAGGGATAAAAAGAAACATTTGATAACAAGTTTTTGGTTGTTTTTGTTTTGTTTTTGAGACAGAGTCTCACTTTGTTGCCCTCGGTAGCGTGCCATGAGGTCACAGCTCACAGCAACCTCAAACTCTTGGATTCACACGAGTCTCTTGCCTCAGCCTCCTGCGTAGCTACAGGCACCTGCCACAACGCCCGGCTATTTTTAGAGACAGGACCTCACTCTGGCTCAGGCTGGTCACCTGTGAGCTCAGGCAATCCACCTGCATTGGGCTCCCAGAATGCTAGGATTATAGTCGTGAGCCACTACGCCTGGCCCTGATAACAACTTTTTTTTTTTTTTTCCATTTTCCTATCTTTTATTTTTATTATTATTATTTTTTTTTTGTTGGGGATTCATTGAGAGTACAAGAAACCATGTTACACTGGTTGCATTTGTTAGGAAAAGACCCTCTTACAATCGTGTTTTGCCCCCAAAAGGTGTCAGGGGGTGCTTTCCTTTGCCAAGAATGGGGTCTTTGGTACC
>CAUYON010097936.1:0-83783 GCA_963573935.1 Arctocebus calabarensis | reverse complement strand
ATAGTTTTCATCTATTAAGTTTAAATCTTTAATCCAGTGAGAGTCTATATTAGTTAATGCTGAAAGGTGTGGGTCCAGTTTCAGTCTTCTACAGGTCGCCAGCCAGTTCACCCAGCACCATTTGTTAAATAGGGGATCTTTTCCCCACTGAATGTTTTTAATTGGCTTTAATTGGGATTTTGTTATGTGGGCTAATCTTATTGGAGTTAGATGATATCTCAAAGTAGTTTTGATTTGCATTTCTCTGATTATTAGGATGGTGAGCATTTTTTCATGTGTCTGTAGGCCATGCGCCTGTCTTCTTTGTTTCTCTTCAAGTCCTTTTCCCACCCTGAGATGGGATCACTTGCCCTTTTGTTGCCAATACACTTAAGTTCTCTGTGTATTCTGGTTCTTAAACCATAAAGGCCTGTCTTTAAACAAAGAAGATAAAAAGCCACATTAAAATAACAAAAAGCAAAAACAGCCTTTTTGGAGGCTGATATGGCAAAAGGGATCAACATTTTAAATGCGCATATCTGTTGCCCCAGCAAATATGCTTTCTTGATTTTAAGGATATTATCCATTCCAGTACTCAAAGATGCGTATGTGGGGATGTTCTTTGCACTGGTGAAATAAGTGAGAAAAAAACAAAAAGTCAGTGAATGAAGAGCAATGGGAAGCACCTTGTCCTTCTAGGTATTAAAATTTATCATGGAGCTCGATATAGGAAAACAGCACAGTTGTGATGGACGACTGGACAGAGACAATACAGAACAAAAGAGATGATGCAGAAATAGTATTTGGTACATAATACCACCTATCTCAGAGGGCATAATTCCATGAGGACATGTTTTTTGATGTTGTGTTCACACTATGGCCCTATCCCTTAGAACAGTACCTGGCACAAAAGACTAAAAGATGATATACCAAAGTGAGGCTGGGATGTCTTCCACCTGTTTCTTTCTGCTAATCATGCATGTGTGTTGCTATGGCTAAGAGAATGAACTTTTATGCCAGACAAAACTGTGCCTGCCTTCCCAGTTCTGCCCCTGATTAACTATCCTAGACCTCTCTCCTGAACATTTGAATGAAGATAGACCCCTACCTTACCAAGTAATGGATAAAAATAAGATCGTGCACCTGAAGCACTCAGCTCAACAAACGTTAACTGCTGTTTAAATGTTCTACAATTCATTTCCTTCCCAGTAAAGCTAGAAAAGAAAAAAAGAAGCAACATACATGAGGCCTGACAATTAAGTTGGCAAACCTTCCAACATGCACTTATGTTGGCAGCACAGTACGAACAACTCAGTAAGGTTCCATAACCTTGGTATATCAGGGTCTCACAGCTGTGTTTGTGTCAACGTGTGGCAGTGTATTGCTGAGTGGTGTTCATTGTTGTTGTGTATTTCTGTGTGCTGCTGAGAGAATGTCAGAACTTGAATTAGAGTAATGAACAAATATTAAATTTCTTGTTAAACTGGGCAAGAGTGGAAGTGAAATCAGGGACATGTTAGTCCACATTTACGGGGATAATGCTGTGAAGAAAATAGCAGTGTTCAAGTGGATTCAATGATTTTCTGAGGGGGGGAAAAAGCATTACTGATGAACAGAGGTTAGAGCAGCCAGTAATGAGCAGAATAAATGAAAAACATCAGACTGCATCAAAATCATCAGCTGACTCTGAGAAGCATAGCAGACCAAGTAAACGTTGACAGAAACAGGAAAGCTTAACTGAAAATCTTGGCATGAGAAAGGTGTGTGTGAAAATGGTCCCAAAGGAGCTCACCAATGAACAAAAGCAAAAGGAGAGTTGACATTTGCCTTTTGGAGAGGCAAGATGACATTTGGAGCCATGTTATCATTGGTGATGAAACATAGGTGCACCAATATGACCCTAAAGAAAGCATCAAAGTGCACAATGGAAGTCAGCCAGTTCTCCATGTCCAAAAATATTCTGTCAGTCCAAATTGAGAGTCAGAAATGATGTTGATAATTTTTTTTCTTGTATCAGAAGGACTATTCATTATTAATTTGTACCAACTGGACAGTTAACCAAGTTTACGATTTGAAAGTGCTGACGTGGCTATGTGACAAAGTTAGGTGAAAACAACCTGAATTTTTCACCTACAACTCATGGCCCTTGCATCGTGACAATGCACCAACCCACATGGCACTGTGAGGGAGTCTTCAGCCAGTGAACAAATAATTGCATTGGAACACCCTCTCTACTTAACCTGATCTGGCCCCCGATGACTCTTTTTTTTTAACCTTAAGATAAAGGAAATATAGGGGGGGCACCTGTGGCTCAAAGGAGTAGGGAACCAGCCCCATATACCAGAGGTGCTGGGTTCAAACTCAGCCCTGGCCAAAAAAAAAAAGAAGATAAAGGAAATAATAAAGGGAAGACATTTGGATAATATTCAAGGATATCATCAACTAAGCATAATAAGTTGATAGCTTTAATGGCCATCCTAGAAGAAGAGTTCCAAAATTTCTTTGAATGGTGGACTAGGCATTGGTGTTGGGGCATAATTTCCCAAGGAAAGTACTTTGAAGGTGGCTGTAGTAATATTCAGCAATGAGGTATGTAACACCATTTTTTTTTTTGCAGTTTTTGGCCAGGGCTGGGTTTGAACCAACCACCTCCGGCATATGGGTCTGGCGCCCCACTCCTTTGAGCCACAGGCGCCGCCAATGTAGCACTTTTTTTAGGATGAGTTCACAAACTTAATTGTCAATCTCACATGTTTAAGTAAAATAAAACGAAATGACATAAAAGTACATATTTTTCTGTAGTTTGTTTAGCACCTATACAAAATCTCTGGATAGTGAGACCACTTTGGGGAAAAACATTTCTCACTGACTTCCAGCCCAAAAGAACATAGAGATAACCTTTTTCCCTTTGACCTTTAGCCAGTGTGAAGGGTCACACATTACCCTTCATGACATTTATTTTAAACCACACACTAAAGATAACATAATAACAGATAACATGATAACAAAAAAACCTGTCATTTTTACTAATTTTTTTTATTAAAAAGGTAATTCATTCATATTGTTAAAATTTAGAAAATACGGAAATGCACAAAGAATAGAGTTTTACCTCTTGTACCCTCCTTGGGCTGGCTATGGTTGATATTTTGGTTAATGTGGTTAAGTCAAAAGGCATCTGCTTTGCAAGCTTGCTTTTCCTATCATTGTAAATTGTAAATATTTTCCTTCATCATTAAGTAATATAATACATATAAAAGCATCCTCCTCCATGAAATAAAGACGTGCAAGTGTCTCTAAGACCCTAGTGTTTTCTGTTTTCTGTTGGTAACAGAGAGTGACAAAAAAAATCCACTTGAACATATTCTTTCCAAAGATTCCCAGAGAGACACACACATTTTCAGGACCAAAGAGAAAAGATGAGAAAACTCAGGTGTCGCATTCTACCTGATAGCTAATTGAAAAGTTTTAGGGAGTGAAGAATGAGGTATAAGTCATGAGCTCTTATTCTCACACTCTCAATTATATAGACGCACAAAAATCTTAGTGGTATTCTCTGGATAGTGGTATGATGGACAATCTTTATTTTTTCCTTTTTGATTGTCTGTGTTTTAAAAATTTCTCTAATGAGCAATCAGAGGAAAGGTAAGACAGATTGTGAGTTTCTTGAAAACTCTAAAAATGCAGTCAACATTTCAGGACAACAAAATAATGTGGTCTTCCCAGGAGCCAGCTTCTTTTTCGTGCCATGGGAAGCAGCCACGGACAGTGCCAGCCCTGATTTCTGACTGCAGTGACACTTCAGGCCCTGATGAAAGACACCATGACCTTCTTGAGGTGCCTTGATCACTCTGGGGTGCCCATCCCTTCATTACACATTAAGCTTCATCCCCATTTGAGAAGGACAGAATGTCGGGCATTAAATAACTGATTCTGTAACGTGCTGAGTCCTCCCTGAGTCTCCCCACCAGTGTTTCTTCTGGGGGGAGTACATACAAATGTATATGTACACATATATAATTTATTGGATGGCTGGCTCATCAAGTATATTGGTTTTCATAGCTCCACTATTGTCAGCATATTTCAGATTGGATTTGCTGCTGACATGGGTGAATGAAAAAATACTGACATTTTTCAATATTGCACTTGACATATTTAGTATTATTATTAGTCGTTTCATTCCATGTAGTATCATTCTCCGAATGGGATCGTGCTCAAAAAAAAAAAAAAAAAAAAAAAAAAACTGTCCAAGTGGTACTTATCTCTGAAGGGGGTGCCTAGCTTTCAGGCACTGTTCTTTCACACCCCCCTGTGAATGTGGGAGGGAAACCATGTCAAATTATGGTGCCAATTGCTGGTGACACCTGTTGCTCACAAAAAAATTCCTGCAGAGCTAATCTGGGAAATTGTTTCAAGAAAAGATCTTTTCTTGGTTTCTTTTCAACCTTCTCCCAGTGATGAGGAGGAATGAACAACCTCGTGTTCAAAGACTATCCATGAACCTGAGTAGGTTTTTTTTCTCCAACAGCAATGACCAATCACATCTATCAATCCTTGAGAAGTCCCTGTAAAGTTACATTTGATCTAAATTTCTTATAAGAGAGAAACACAAAATACATAGTCTCCAAGGTAGGGTGTGAGAGTGTGTGTGTGTGTGTGTGTGTGTATATATATGTATACACACAGTAGAACATCTGTAAGTTGACCACCCAAGGGATTGTAATCATCTGGTCAACATCTGGAGGTGGTCAACATGTGGTGTATGTCCGGTCTATGAAAATTAGGTCAACTTAAGGAGGTCATCAATGTAGGGAGGTGGTCAACTATGGAGTTTCTTCTGTATATAATACATACAAACAGGCTTTGTAGGAAGAAATAAACAAAATATATTTATTCTTTGTGCCTCAAAGGACCAACATGTGTTTGCATGTATATAGAGTTATTACATATTCACAGTTTCATTCTTAGCTAAATGTCCAGAAAAGAAAAGGGACTCCAGGAATAGCCTACCTCATTAAGAGATAGAACTTGAGTTATATCCTTGTAAAGAGCTGTTTCGAGGAGCTACCAGGTGCAAAGAACTGGGTAGGAACACTCTGAGGTCATGCTGCAGGAGACATTTTTTTCAGCTAAGAAGCTGTCTGTCATTTGTTAGCTTAGGGTTGCAAAGAACAGCTTTCTTGGGTTGAGTGCACTTAGTAACTGACCCTTCTCCCAAGCCCTGAACATAGTTTCAAGTTGAGAGTTCTAGAATAATCAGTGTTTATTCGGCTATCTAGTGAGCATTTCTTGAATGGAAGGGGGTTACTCTGGATTATGGAGACCCTCTTAGGCCATAATTCCCTAAACCTGTTGAGAAAGATATGTGTTTATTTTTTGCTGGGTTGCTGTCTATGGGTGTATTTCTATCAATAAAACACTGCTCTGACAATTTGTCCCTGAAGATACGGGCTTTAAATAGGAGCTATAATGGAAGTTGAGTAATAGATCATTCTCTATGAGTCCTGGCATGAAGTTACCCATGTGGGAAGATTTCCAGGGCTCTGTACGTGGTGTAGACACAGCTGTGCACTGTGCTGGGATGATAGGAGTGCAAATTGTGGATGTTTGGGAGACAGAGAACACTTAAATACCTGTTTTACTTGTAAAATTTGCCTTGTTCACCAAAGGAATGCCTGTGTTAATTTTTTTTATCACTAAAAATACAGTTCTTAGAGCTAACAAGAGCCATCTTCACCCATTTGATTTGAAGTAAGTGTTTTTAATGTGCATATAGCTTATGTATCTTGTTATGGCAGGTGGGAATAAGCCACCCCATCACGATTTTTTACAAAAGCCTATTTTTCTGGTAAATCTTAGATATTTTTTCTCAAGGTAATGTGGCCAGAGGTATGGAGGACCTGAAGGTGCCTCATCCCTTCCATTTGTGTGTTTCTCAACCTCCTAGCCTGAGATAGGTAGGACCTACTATGTATGTGCTAGTTGACTGGATTCAGAGCTCCCCCAGGGCATGGGCCATGTTTTAGTTCTTTTTTATCCAGAGCACTTAGCAGTTCATAATACATAATAAAGCATAAAGAAGCACCTTTGAGCCACTGATATATACTAAACTTTCTTCTGAAATTAGCCTGGGACATACCATGGTTATACCTCAAGGGTCCGGATAATCTAGGTACAATCATCTAGCAAATGTTGATGAGTTGATCTTTAAGAGAAATAGGAGACATGAGAATGAGGGAAATTCTGCCAGATCAGTGCTGCTGAGGGATGTTGGGGGAAGGTAAGATAATGTTGTCCAGAGCTAGAAATGAATAGGATTGACCTAAAGAAGGCCGACTGTGCTGAATGGACCAAACTCAGAGAATCAGCTCCTGGAGAGGTAGATGTTTGAAAGAACAGACTTGTAAGGGTCTGTCCAGCCCTAAGTTTATCCCCAAGCTTGACTTTTGAATCCAGGAGCATGTTATGTCAGGAGACGGGTGCTGAATGATTCTTTTATTACTATGTAAGGATGGTTTTTTGACATCACTGAAAGCTTAATGAACATACTGGGAATTCCTTCATGTTGTCTTCTAACTTGATTTATTCTTATGCTGTGAAATTGAGTTAGTCTGGATGCTATCAAGGTCACTATGGGCAAACACCAGAAGTAGGCACAGCTTGTCTCTGATGTCTGGTGACCTTCTCTTACCATGTCCTTACCTTCTCTTTCCATGTCCTTCCCTGGACTCTGGCCTCCCTCTCTCATCTGATGCCCACTGCTTTTATGCTTTCCCTGTTGGGACCTTGTCCTGTCTTAAGGAACATGGGCACTGAGGATTTGTGGGTTCTCAGTCCAGATGAGGACTGAGGCCGTGAACTTCAGCCTCTCCATGGTCAATGACTTTCTGTGTTACCTTAAGCATTTATTTGCTATCTCAGACTATTGAGATCATCATCTATAAAATGAGAATAGTAACAGAAACTAAATCTTAGAGTTCCTGTGAAAATTAAATGAGATATGCATACAACACTCTTCCTAGTTTAAGAGTTGTCCTGTTGTACCATGTCAGCACATATTGGCTCTCCTAATTATGATGAGTCATTATGACTTAATATTATGATTATTATTACTAATGGTAATCAGAGAAATTAAACTTTAATGGGAAGCCAGGTATTTAACATTTTCAGTCTGGATTCAATGTGTTTAATCCATGTCCATATATATACATGTGTGTGTGTGTGTGTGTGTGTGTGAGAGAGAGAGAGAGAGAGAGAGAGAGAGAAAGAGAATTAAGATGTTCAACTTTTAAGAAGGGAATCTCTGTTCTCAGAATCTGTCAAAGCAAGTCTCCAGTGAATATGGGTTGAATAAATGAATGAGAATAGCAGGGACATCCTAACTGGTTCTTCTCAATTCTTCAAGATAGCTACCTAGTTCACTTGTGCATGACCTTACAAAAATCATTTCTGCAAGAAAACGTTTGGAGGAAGGGAGGAGCAAATCAATTATTTCCCTCTCCCCACCTCCTAAGAAAACCGGCCTCTCCCAGTCTCATTCCTAGCTATTCTGTTGTTTATTACATAGAATGCTTAGGTGATGCACCAATGAGTAGTGTATGAATACTTAATGAAGATGGAATGAATTATAAATGGCACAGAATTTATCTACGTTGCTTCCTTGCTGATGGCAGAATGGTCCTTTATCTTCTATCAAGATGTATAGGAGTCAGTAGGTGAGAAAGGATCCGATTGATAAATTTAAAAATTGTTACCAGATGCCATCTTAGGTTACACGGAACCCAATATCATATGGCAGAGGGGGAGTTTGACCAGGAAGCATGGAGAATATGACGCTGGAAGAGGAGACTGAAGTAGTCCCCAAGGGCACGATTACTACTAGAGTAGAGAACGCAGAAGAGAGGCAGATAAAGGCAGATAAAGGAGTTGCATTTACTACTTACTGTGATTGAGCAGCAGTGAGGCAGCATTCTGAAAAAGGTTTCTAGTACTTGATTCGAGGAAAAGCTATTGAATGACATTATCTGGAGAAGGGACTTCTTTCTATATCATTTTTCCATCCCAAAGCCATCTGTCAGAAGCTAGCTCCATAAACACAGTGAAGTCCCTTTAGGAAAGGTAACAGATAAACCTCCATATCGCAAAAGCTTCCTGCAAAATTTATTCCTTGCTCACATCACAGGCAGCTCTGCAGGGTGGCTACCTTCCAAGTGTGGATTCCGGGATGCAGGCCCTTTCTTCTTGCAGCTCTGTATTCTTCATTCTGTGATTCTCAAGCACACTTCAGAGGTCAGTCCCATTTCAGCTGACGGAGGAGGCATGAGGAGGGAGGTTTTTGTGGACCAGGTCTGGTCTCTCAGTCCCCAGGCTACATGCACTCCAAAAAGAAATGTAGTCTTGGCTGCCTGGGTAGAAGAAGGGGCAAATCTGACTAATGATCAACTACCAAGCATCTGTTCAATTTCTCAACTCCCCGAGAAAATATATATGCCTTGAGAAAATGAGAGGGTAAATATTATTAAAGAAATGTCACCTTACAGAGGGTTTGCAAACATGTTTTAAAGTTCCTCTTAGAGTACTGTTTGCGTACAAACAATGGAAACTCTAGTTATAAGTTGTTTTAATTTGTAGCAGGTTCCATGATAACCAACCATCAGTTTTATTCATGTTAAGATAGGATTCTCTTTAAATTGCATATGTAATTAAGGCACAAAAGATACATGTCTACATTTGAATAGATAGAGAAAAAAGTATAAGTTCCTTATAATTTAACCTGTGTTATTAGCTTAGTTTTTTATCTATCTGGTCCTTTTTTTAATCCTCATAAAATTATCTTCTAGATCAGGGATCAGCAAACTTTTTCTGTCAAAGATCATAAAGTAAATGTTTTAGGCATCGCAAGCCAGGCTGTCTCCATTTCAACTACCATTGTAGCACAAAAGTAGTCGCACATACTGTGTAAATAAATGATGTGACTGTGTTGCAATAAAACTTTATTTACACATCCTTGCACTTTGGGACAAAAAAAAAAAACTATTAGAGAAAGAAGCAAGGGATGGGATTTATCCCTCAGTCGTAAGTGTGCCAACCCTTGCAGCCAATGATGCACGTGAAGTCTTGTGTGCAAAATAGTGACACACTCTGCACACATGTGATGTTCAGTAAGTATGAATTTGTTCTACTTCGCTTAAAATGAATAGAGTTGCATGACTTCTAAACATTTTAACCTCCATGGCTACAGGTTTAGATAGGCATAGCAAGAGTCTAAAAACATAAACCTGAAACTCTGAACAAAGTTGAGAGGCCTCAAGGAAGGGGATATTTTTATTTTATTTCCTCTTGTGCTGTTTGGATTTTTTTTTCAATGAGCATATTTTAGCATTGTAATAAAAATGATATTTGAAAGTTATATATTTCAAACTTTTTGCTGACTCAGAAAAGAATGATTCATTTTAATCCCGAACATGGAACTTATTTGCATTTTTCAATAACCAGCTGCAGTTATGTTACAAGATTGTAGCTTGAACCGCAAAATACCGTTGAAAGAGTTTAGGCAGAGCCTGAAATGTTTCAAGGAAGGCAAGGTCATGACTTCCTCTTTTGATGATTTAGCTGACAGGGAATTTGGTGAAGGGGAAGGGGAGTGGTCTTAGAGGAACTGGCTGGGTCCCTATGCAGGGACTCTCTGCTGCCACCCTGATCACATGGCCTTGTGATCTTTTTGGCCTCCTGTGGACAGACAGGGCACAGCTCCCAGCAGACACAGCTCTTATAAACATCTATTGAATAAGTACATTAATTTCTTAACCCTTTTCCCCATTGAGTAGCATGATGCCTGGTATATATTAAACAAATACACACCAGATTTAATTGGACTGACCCAGAAAACTGAAGGTGGTAGGTAGTATTTTATTAACAGGCAAGGCTACCTCATTCCCTTCGTGTTTCTGGGGCTGCAGCCTTCCCTGCTACAATTACCATAAAGAGACACATTTTATGAGACTTTAGAAGCGTTGCTGGACAGGTAAGATTACCTCATGTTGGGTGAGAAGATTAACCTAAATTAACCCTGGACATCATCCTGTGAACAGTATCATGAAGAAAATAGACATCAGTGTCTGTCGTCTGCTGTGGGAATACACAGTTTTTCACCAGCTTCCCTCTTGTTTATTGTGTATTGCTTGGTGTTTTTCCAAAAGAGAAAAAATGTGAATATTTTACACTGGCTGCATTTTTTTCCCTCCGATTTTAGTTTTGATCAGCTCCTGATTTCCCTCATAATTCTGATTACCGTCCATCTTACCCAGGTGCCAGTCAGATATCACACTTTCTTTGTAGGATGGGACTAAACAGCCAAACAAATAATAATTGCCTTATAAGAAACACATTTTTACATAACAGCTTTGTTTGGACTTCAGGACGATAGTAGAAATCCCTAGATAATATCATCTTTAGGGATTGAGAATGTTCTTTACTAGATTACTATTAAGCAGGGGTTAAAAAAAAACAAAATCTTCATTATTTGAATCAGTTTACAGCAACTCATGAATTAGAAGCTCACACCCAAAGGAGTATTTTCAGCTTAATGGAAACAATTTATCTAACACTTGGAATTCTTTAGGAGAGCCTCCATTGATAGATGGACATTTCTCCACTGCAGGTACATTTTACAGTAGCTTGTTCCATGCAAGTTAGCATCTGTTAAAAAGTAATGCCAATAAAAAACAATTTCCGTCTAATAAGGGAACACTGCAAATGACCCCTCAAATCACAATTGTATAAATTGTGCTGAAATCAAGTCTGTGAGAGTGCAAGGGGTTACATTTGTTTTTCAACAACACTTTACTGGTCTGCTCTGAGTTTAACTCAATGAGGTGACACATTGATTTCAGGGGAGAGCTAATGTTAATGAAAAGTTACTCTCAACACTGATAGCTTAATAATAAGGGAATATTGTGGAAACAGGTACATGTGTTTTCCCCAAGGTTTTCAGAGTTGTCTAAGAGAAAAGCAGTTGTTTAAGAGGGAGCTATGAATCCAGAACTATTGTGAAAAGAGATGTCTGCTCATTCTAAGAGAAAAAATGTCGAAATGTCATTAAAAAAATCAAAACTTCTCAAGCTTTCATGGCCACTACTGAGATTCTCTGAGGTGAGAAGCAGGAAAAGAGTTCTGATCTCATTGTGAACCTCTTCTAGAGAGAGAGTGATCTGGGGGGCCAGAGTCTGTATTTTCTGGGTAAATAATAGCTTATTAGTGCCACAAGGGAGTTCAGAATTCATCTAGTCTGCCTACCTCTAGTTCATGGAGAACTGAATCTCAGTAAAAGAAAATAACTCTGGGGCATCATTCAGTGGGTTGGTGACAATTCTTGCTGGAGTCCAGATCTGTCTCTCTCCTGTTCCTGTCCTGTTCTAGTTGGCGGCTGTAGCATTCTGCCTTGTACATAGTATGCATAGTAATTGCTTAATGAACAGTTGCTGTGTAAAACAAAGGAGATGGTATTTTAATTTCTATAGAATGAAGAGAGGCAGGGGGTAAAACTCTGAAAGTTGAGTAGGTAAAGCAAAATCACAAGTATACCTCAGACATAGTTCAGGTTCCGTTCCAGACAACCATAATAAAGTGAGTATCTCAGTAAAGCAAGTCACTTGAAATTTTGGCTTCCTAATGCTTATAAAACTTATGATTACACTATACTGTCATCTATTAAGTGTACAATATTATCATGGTTAAAAAACATACACGCCTTCATTAAAAAATGGCCCACTGCAAAAAAAAAAATGCTATCAATCATCTGAGCCTTCAGGGGGTCATAACCATTTGCCAGGGGAGGGTTTTGCTTCAATGTTGATGGCTGCTGACTAGTCAGCTGAAGGTTGGGGTGGCTGTGGCAATTTCTTAAAATAAGACAACAATGAAGTTTGCTGCCTTGATTGATTCTTCTTCTCATGAAATTTTTCTCTGTAGCATTTTACCCACAGTAGAACTTCTTTCAAAATTGGAGTCAATCCTTTAATGTCTGCTTAGTTTATTCTTAGTGTACATACACTAGGTTTAGGTAATATTCTCTTTTGCTCTCTTAGTTTACATACCCTAGGTTTAGGTATTACTCATAGTTTCAACAATGTTCATAGTCTCTTTACCAGGAGCAGATTCTATCTCAACAAAACAATATTTTATTTTTACTCATTTATAAGAAACATTCAAATTTTGTCCTGAAATTGCAGTAAGTCAGTCACATCTTCAGGCTCCACTTCTAATTCCAGTTCTCTGGCTGTTTCCCCCCCATCCATCATTGCTTCCCCTCCTGTAGCCTGTAGCCCCTGAAACTCATCTGTGAAGGTTGGAATTAACTTTTCCAAACTCCTGTAAATGTTGATATTTTGATGTCCCATGAATCACGAACGTTCTTAATGGCATCAAGAGTGATGAATCCTTTCCGGAAGGTTCTCAATTTACACTGCCCAGATCCAGATCCATCAGAGGAATCTCTATCTGTGGCAGAAAAACCTTACAAAATAAGTTTAAAGTTGAAATTACTCTGTGATC
The DNA here is from genome assembly GCA_963573935.1 of Arctocebus calabarensis. Taxonomy (NCBI): domain Eukaryota; kingdom Metazoa; phylum Chordata; class Mammalia; order Primates; family Lorisidae; genus Arctocebus; species Arctocebus calabarensis. Next base: position 71,255 of record CAUYON010097936.1, on the reverse strand, counting down.
CTCGAGCTACAGAATGGATGTTGTGTTAGCAGGCATAAGAACTACATTAATCTCCTTTGCATATCTCCATAGGGGTCTTGGGTGATCAGATGCTTTGTTATAATTGGTAATAATATTTTGAAAGGAGTCCTTCCTCCTGAATGGTAGGTCTCAACAGTGTACTTTAAATATTCAGTCAACCATGTCTTAGACCAGTGATTTTCAACCAGTGTGTTCTGAGAGGATCTTATGTGTGCCTTGAACATTTTTAAAGATCATTAATTAAATTATTTTCAAAAGAAGTTTAAAGCACAGTAAGTATATTCTTTTTTTTACTTTTCTTTTTTTTTTTGATCAACATAATTTAAGCGTGCTGCAGAAGTTTAATTACAGGTTCAAGTGTGCCGTGAGAGAAAAAAATGTTGAAAAACATTGCTGTGGACAGATGTGTTGTCCAGGCTTTGTTGTTCCATTTATAGAACACTCGCAGAGTAGATTTAGCATAATTCTTAATGGCCTTAAGATTTTTAAAATGATAAATTAGCGCTGGCTTCAATTTACACACCCTCTGCATTAGCCCCTAACAAAAGCTTTTTCCCTTGAAGCCAGGCACTGACTTCTCGTCTCTAACTATCATAGCCCTTGCTGGAATCTTCTTCCTAAGAGAAGGCTGTTGCACTCACCTTGGAAATCTGCCGTCATCAGAGGTCTGACCTAGGTCTTCTGGATAACTTGCTGCAGCTTCTCCATCAGCACCTGCTGCTCACACGGCCTGTTTGTGTTATGGAGACGGATTCTTTCCTTAATCCTCATGGAACAATCTCTGCTGCTTCAGAGTCTTCTTCTGCAGCTTCCTCACCCCTCTCAGCCTTCATAAGATTGAAAAGATTTAGAGTCTTGCTCTGAATTAGGTTTTAGCTTAAAGGAATGTTGTGGCTGGTTTGATCTTCTATCCAGACCACTCAAACTTATTCTCCATGTCAGCAATAAGGCTGTTTTGCTTTCTTACCATTCATGGGTACACTGCAATAACATATTTGATTTACTTTAGAAACTTTTGCTCTGTATTAACAACTTGGCTAACTGGTGCAAGGGGCCTGGCTTGACTTTTGATATTTCTCCCTCACTAAGCTTCATCATGTCTAGCTTTTGATTGAAAGAGAAAGAAATGAGAGCCTTCCATTCACTTGAAGCCTTAGAGGATTATTAATGGGCCTAATTTCAACACTGATGTGTTTTTCAAGGAATATACAGAATGCATAAAACATCTATTGCTTAAGTTCCTCATCATATATGGGTGTGGTTCATGGCAACTCCAAATAATTACAATCATCACATTCTAGGTCACAGTCATGGATCACCATAACAGATGTAACGATAACAGAAAAGTTAGAAATATCCTGAGAATTGTCAAAATGTGACACAGTGACATAAATTAAGCCAATGCTTCTGGACAAATGGTACCAACAGACTTGCTCAAATTCAGGGTTGCCATGAACCTTCAATTTGGAAAAAAAACAAACACTAGTATTTATGAAGGTACACCTGGGCTTTCTCTGGCTGAGAAAATAACGAGGAGAGATCATGATATGTCGCCCGTGGCTGGGAACAGGCTGCCCTCAGGGGTTATTTCTTTGGGAGGCTGGCTGCTCAGCCAAGCAGTTCACCGATAATGCTTGAGACTCAGGCTGGGCACTCAGGGCATGGGAACCACCCACAGACCCTGTGCGGTCATAGCCGGCAGCAGCTGAAGGTTTCGGAGGCGGTGTGGATAGGTTCAAGTCTCCACTCTGCCACTTGCCAGCTACACGATCTGGGAGAAGCCAGCATCTTCCCCTTCTGTGTGACTCTTACCGCGTCTGGTAACATCCCAAAGCCGCCTTGTGCTTCACAGTAAGATATGAAGAGAATGACCTTTACCTCCATGTTGTTTTAGGGTTATGTGACCACACAGGGGCTCACTGAATGTCCATTTCTGTGGATTCATCTTAGGGAGATATTACTTGTTTCCTTTGTTTAAAATAAAATACTTGCAATGCTCCATGTTAGCTATTCCTAAGTGGATTTTTTTTTTTTTTGTAATAAACAGAAAGGCTGACAGTTTCCTGTGTGGTATCTAGATCAACTCGTTTGACTATTTAGGATTTTCATTCAGGTAATGGGAACTCCCTAATGTCCAAGCAGCCAGCTGTGTCCCTCTTGGGCACGTGACCCCTCCATTCCTTTGTGATCTGAGCCCAAGATGGCTCAGTGTGACGTGGATCCTGCTGCAGTGACAACCTGAGTGCCATTCAATGACAGAGATCCCTCCTAGGGAGGCTTCTCTTCTGTGTGCAGAAACCTGTCCACTTTCTCACGGTGGAGAAACAATGAGGGCTTCCGTGTCCACCTCACTGTCGATCACTGTCACTCATTTGCCTGTATTTTTGAACTTTTTTTTCTCAAAATAAAAGCTCACCTGCTTATTTAAAAATAAAAAAGTAGCATAATTTTACCCAGTCTCAGCAAAGAGAACCATTGTTGTCATTTAGTGTGTTTCCATTAAATATTTGTGTCTGTGCAGTGACCACTCTGCATACACAATTGTGAATATACCCAGCTCATAACGTTGAACATTGCCCCCACACAGCTGAAGACTCATGTGAAACCAGCGTCTGTTTCTTAAGTGTAGCGTACAGAGCCACTGAGAAGTAGCTTCAATCTTTTAACCTATAATGGGGCTTTACGTTTTATAAAATCTTGTCAGATTTTATCTTTATCTCTTTAGCTATCATAACATGCTAAGTTAGACATAGAGTGAATAATGCCATTTTTCACCCAAACAGGATCACAAACAGAAGTGAAAGTGTGCTATTAATAATCTTGCAGTGACAACAGGTGTAACCTGGGGCTGTCCTAGGCAAACTGAGACATGGACACCCCAGCTAGGCAAGTCAGGGGCAAGTAATCTCAGGTTACTAAAGAAGAAACTCAGAGGGTAAGAGACTTTCCAAAGACATAGACAAATAACTGGCAGTGCTGATCTTAGAACCCAAGATTTCAGGTTGCTAATCCAGCACCTCTGCCAGACACGATCTGCAGCTTTATATCCTAGGAAGATGCACACCCACTTGTATTTATTTAACTGAGATAAAACAACAGCTTTTCCCCTCCTTCTTGTGTTCTTTCTCTCTCAATTTCTCTTTGACCCCTAAGCCAAATTACATACATTCTGTGAGAGGTCACTGTGTGAGGGAAGGTCTGCTATCAGGGATTAAGTGTCTCTTTAATAGGGGTCAATGTCTGATACATTGTTTTTATTAAGGACGGCCTGCTCGAGAGAACAGTCTTGTGTGCTTACCTTAATGTCTTGTAAGGCTGAAAGCTGATTTGAAATAACATCTATGATACACCATAATCAAAACATTTAGGAGCAATTATAATCATAAAAGGGCCTAAAGGAATTGGAATATTTTAAAACTACCTCCCAGGCAAGACAGGGATGAGGAAAAGGCTGATGGAAACGGGTCCTTGGCCGGCAGCCTACAAAGACTATTCTGAACCCTTTCCCTCTATTCTCTCCTCACTCTGAGGTGGGGATATTTAGCATTGGAATCCCACGAGGACCTGGAGGTGGCTCTAGACAGTGCAGCAAAGTGCAGAAGGCCCCAGGAGGGGCACCTGAGCATTGCAAGCTAACCCTCGGGCTAACCCTTGGCCTTGTAAGGGTTCCGAATCCCAGCTTAGTCACTTACTTGCTCTTTGTTTTTGACATGTTAACTTTGGTCTCCTCATCTGAAGAAAAAGTTGTAAAGATGATCAGGTGGGGTGGCTCACACCTGTAATCCTAGCACTGTGGGAAGTCAAGACAGGTGGATCCTTTGAGCTCAGGAGTTCTGAGACCAGCCTGAATAAGAGCAAGACCCCCGTCTCTACCAAAAATACAGAAAATTAGCTGAGCATTGTGGTGGACATGTGTAGTCCCAGCTAATCAGAAGGTTGAGGCAGGAAGATCAGCTGAACCCAGGAGTTTGAGGTTGCTGTGAGATGGGCTGCTGCCTTGGCACTCTAGCCCAAAGTGAGTCTCTGTCCCCCCGCCACCACCAAAAAAAGACATAAAGAGTAAATGGATTAAACAAACAGTGCTTCTCCCAAGAACTGATACATAAAAACAAATCCGTGTGTATTTCTGGCATATGGTTTTACCATCATTATTCATTTTTCCCACAAACTGAACTCCACTCCCAGATAGACACACAAGGGTTCATGTCCCTATCTGTTGGTGTCCTTTTAAAGACTCCCCCAGGGCAGCGCCTGTGGCTCAAGGAGTAGGTTGCCAGCCCCATATACCGGAGGTGGTGGATTCAAACCCAACCCCAGCCAAAAAAAAAAAAAAAAACCAAACTGTAAAGATTCCCCCAAATGTGGATCCTCTTCACCCAGGCACTGCAATTAGCAGGCATGATTCATCAATGAAATCAATCTGAGATTTCCAGGGGACTCTGAAACTGCTGCTGTGATAAGGGAGATTACACAGGCAGGGCCATATTTACCAAGGTCCTTCAAAGCAGCATTCCATGGCTCCTCTGTGGAGCCCTGCACCCAGGAAAGGGTGTGGTAGCTCTGGTATCCAAAGAATGAGGCCTTAGCCTCAGTATTTCCAGGGGTCTATTGAGCACATTGATGTTCTCTCAAAAAGTGGCCCAGATCGTCCCATCTGGACCTTCTTACCTTGAGTAACACCTGTCAGTTCTTATGTGTTAGACTTCTGCCCTGCCCTGCCTTATTTAATTCTCTGTACAGCCCTTTGAGATGTGTTCAAATATTCTTCCTCTTGCCCTTTTTAAATATAAAGAAAAAAGTTTACCCAAAGTTTAATAAGAGGTAAATAAACATTATCCATACTCTAAGACATAATAAGTATTTTTATTTTGCTGTACTTGAATCTTTCTGATTTTTTTTTTTCTATAGGGCTCTCTTGTGTGTGCGTAGAAATTATAATGCAAAAGGAATTTCACTATAAGACATTTTAGCTTTATCCATTTAATATCCTATTAAACTTCCCCCCCCCCCCCGGAAAATTAGCTATTAACTATCTTTCAAAAATAATGGTTTGGCAAGGGGCAGTGGCTCATGCCTATAATCCTAGTACTTGGGTAGCCAAGGTGAGTGGATTGCTTGAGGTCAGGGGTTCAAGACCAGCCTGAGCAAGAGCCAGACCCTGTATCTAAAAAATAGCCCGGTGTTGTGGTGGGTGCCTGTGGTCCCAGCTACTTGGGAGGCTGAGGCAAGAGAATCATTTAAGCCCAAGAGTTTGAGGTTGCCGTGAGCTGTGACATCACAGCACTCTACCAAGGATGATGAAGTGAAACTCTGGCTCAAAAAACCCAGAAAAGATGGTTTATGGGCTGTCTAACATTTCTACACACACATCTGTATGCACATGTCCATATATATACATAGTATGATACGTATTTAATTAATCCTCTGTTTTTGGTTGTTGCTAGTTTTTATCCATTATAAATAATACTTTGATGAAAATCTTTGTTAAAAACAGTAACAGCAGTAAGTAGTTCTTCCATTTGTTGGGCATCTTCCATGTATTGGTACTGTGTTACCTACATGGTTTAATCCCCAAATGAGCCTACGTCCTAGGTGTTACCTTCATTGATGTTTTAGTAATGAAACCCTGAGGCTCACCCGGGGACACACGTCACTCGTGACCAAGGAAAAGTCAGAGGCCTGTCCTGTAAAAGGTGAAGGATCCTTTGCCACAGGAGCACCTGGACAGTGTCTGCCTTTGATTCTGATATTATTTTGTTAGGATTTGTTTTGGGAAAGGGACAGGATGAAAGGAAGAACAGGTGACGCTCTCCCATTTTTAAATTGATTATTAAAATGTGATTTTCAAACAGTGTGCCATGAGAGGATCTTAGGTGTGCCATGAACATTTTTAATGCTCCTTAATTAAATTATTTTTGAAAGAAGTTCAAGGCATAGTAAGTGGGCTTTTTTTTTTTTTATCAACGTAATTTACGTGTGCCATGCAAGTTTAACTGTAAATTCAAGTGTGCAAGATAAAAAAGGTTGAAAAACACTGTATTAAAGCAACCTCCATTTGGCCCATTCCCTCTTCCCCAAAGTGAGAAGTGGCTCACCACTCATCATAGTGCTGTATCCTCCCTACCAGACTGTCCCCAACTGGGAACGTCTCCCAGTGGAGGCGGTGCTAGAAGTGGCCGGGAAGTGACAGGAAGGGTGACTGTCTTCTGAATGGTCACCATGAAGGACATGTGTTTGGCAGGGGTTGAGGCAAGTAGGAAATGAGGCTTTTAAGTCTCTTTCCAAAAGAAGTCCACCATCTCTGAGGCTGAAGCAAATGTCTCAGTTGAAGGGTTTTCCCAGCAGGGAGCAAAGTGATGCCCCAGGTCATCCTGGACACAGAGGAGAGAGGCAGGAGACCATCCATTAGCCTTGCTTCTCACTCCTGGCCACCTTGCATTAGAACCATCTTTATATGGAGAGCGGGCCCAGCAAAATGATGGTTGCGCTTGTCACCTCCCTCCCGTCTGACCCCACCCGTTCCCATTAGACTCTGTGCGTAATCCCTGCCCTGTCTTCCTTCAAAGGCAGCAGCAGCACATGCTCTAACCTGCCCTTCACACGTGCTGCTGGCTGGTGAGCTATTGCCTGCCTCCTGCAGACTGAAAGTGGATTAAATCTGCAGCTTCTTTGCTGTCTGATTTCCCATCAAGGCCAGGAGCAAAGTCCTGCAGATCTGTGGGGTGAGGTTTCTCATCTGGGGAAGCAAGCTGTACCCCCTCCCCTGTTTGCACCCTTCACTCCTCTCTATATTTCCAAGGCCTCGCTGCAAGCCATGTGGGTGCTGGCTCTCAGAAGGTGGAATTTCCTGTATAAAATCATAGTCCCTGGACCTGACTCTTTATAGAGCTCTTTTAGAAATCCTTTGTGTTTTTTGTTTGTTTACTTATTTTGTTTTGTTTATTTGGTCACTTCCCAAATTATTTCAACAATTATACAATGACTAAAGCTTTTTCTCCTTCTCAGCAAAACACCTTCAACCTCCTGTATTAGTTTCCTGTCCCTGCTGTGACAGATGCCCACAAATGTGGGGGCTGAAAACAACAGAAATTTATTCTTTCACAATTCCAGAGGCTGAAAGTCTGAAATCAAGGTGTGGGCAGAGCCTCACTCTCTCTGAAGCACCCAGGAGAGAATTCATTGCACGACTCTCCCTTTGTGGAGGGCTTCTTGGGTTTCCTTGATAGTGGCTTCTCTCCAGCCTGGGCCTCCCTCTTATGGGGCCTTCCCTATGCTGTCTCTGTCCATATCCCCCTCTTTCTTTTTACGAAGATACCAGTCATTGGAGGAATTTTAGGGCCCACCTAAATCCAGGATTATTTTACCATAAGATTCTTTTTCTAGAAGTATATTATGGGGATATCTACTTTTTGGTTACATAGTTTGCTTTTATACGTTTTAAGCCAAAGTTATAGGTGTGCCACTCAGGAAGTGTGTAATGAACCCATTCAAAGTACCCACCCATTGAGTGGAAATTTCCCCTTCCCCTACTTTCCTTCTCCCTACCCAAATCTCATTGAGTTTTGCTTCCCTATGATCACATAAGTATTGATAAACTAGTTCCGATTTAATATTGAGTACACGTGGTCTTTGTTTTTCCATTCTGATGATACTTCACTTAGCAGAATGGTCTCCAGTCCATTCAGGTGTTATGAATGGTACTGGGTCACTATCTTCTTTTATGACCAAGTAGTATTCTATAGTATACACGCTCCACATTTCATTAATCCATTCAAGTGCTGATGGGCACCGGGGTTGTTTGCACACCCTTGTAATTGTGAATTGTGCCTCTATGAACATTTGAGTATGAGTGTCCTCACACTCTGAGGTTCCTAGTGAACATGAATTTGAGGGCCAGTGCTTTTTGAATAGTTGTGAGTTTACAATAATTTTTATATTTTTAAATAGTCGAAATAATCAAAAGATATTTCATGACCTGTGAAAATGACATGAAATTCAAATTTTGGTGCCCATAACTAAATTTTAAGTAGTACATAGCCATACCTATTCATTCACCTATTGTCTTTTCACTGCTTTTGTGCTATGATGGCAAAGCTGAGCAGTGTCTGTGAGCAGCAAGCCGGCCTACAAAGACAGAAATATTTACCATCTGGGCCCTTCAGTTTGCAATCCTTCTCTAAACCTTCTATTTCCTCCATTTTTTTAACTGAAAAAGCATATATATAGGTTGGGAGAAAGAGAAAAATAAGTCCCCTGCACCTTCCCAGCCTAGGGGAAATGTTTTATAATATTTAGAAATTAGATACAGTTGTCAAAAGCACAAATTTAAGAAGAAATCATTTAATTTGGGGTGGATAAGTCAGAAGTGCTATGTGCGGTGGTGTAAGCAGCCCTCATTTTTCTAAAGATGGAGAATAAAAATAGTTGCCGTTGACTACTAAAATCTGGCCACGGAAGAGGCTCTGTGTAACGCTGAAATGAGCGACTCTGCCTCTGTATAGGTGCAGATTTGAAACACCTCCCCCCTTGCAAACTGTGAGAGAGAAGTAGAATATGAATGATATATTGGTAATGAGCATTTACCAGGAGCTGTGGAGGACCGAGCTTGGCTGGGGAACAGGCCCAGCTTTCTCCTTTTCAGCAAGTTGCTCCTGCCTTTCCACTCCAGAACACAGTGGAAATGCAAGTGAAAAGATGGAATCGTATCACAGGGATAGTATTTGATCTCCTTTAATTTATATGTTAAACATAACAGCAACCCATTCTAAAGCTTCCACATACTAATTGTGATAGTTAGAAACTCCTTGAGATTGTTGGTGAGCCTTGGCTGGGACTTCCTGTGTGCCCACTGCACGCCAGGCACCTGGGACAGGGGCGATCTGATCCACACAGCCCAGCACCAGGGCCACGTGTGATGGGCCTGCAGAAGGCTGCAAACCCAGGGTAGCAAGGGCCCCTTTCTCTGACTTTTCCGCTTTAACATTCTTAGAAACACACCATCTATTGCTTCCTTCCTGCATCCAGGTGCTAGTGCCACAACCAGAGGGAAAGCAGAACTTGAATGATGTCCAAAGGGAAGGAATGTCGGAATTAGGGAAGTGGAAAATAGAACTGAGCCGAGGGAATCTGGTTCTGACTGTGCCTGTCTGTTCCCCAGACTGTAAATAGGGACCTCAGGGAAGTGCGGAGTGGCCAGAAGACCTCTCTGAAAAGACAAGACAAAGCAAAGCAAACTGACAGCTCCAGCAAACCCCGAGGCTCTCTGTGCACAGGCTTCTGTTGAATCTTATTTTCCGTGATTGATATTTCACTTTCAGTCTCTTTGGGGCCTCCCAGGGATCTGTCTGAGCTGTTTCCATCCCAGAACTGCTGGGCGTCTTCCATGTGGGGTCCATGCTGGTGCTTCTTTCTTTGCCATCTCGCTCCTGTGGTCTACGCGGGCCTTTCTTTTTCTTTTATTTCAAATTAATATGAGGGTACAAATTTTTAGGTTATGTTGTTCTCACCTCCAGAGCAAAGTCCCGGCTGTGAAAGAGCCCCCACTTAGGGGCATATTACTTACCCTCACCATATGTACATTAGGTGAGATCCGCCTCATGCCCTCCCTCTTCCTGCCAATCATCCTCTCCCTTCCCCTCCCACCTCCTTCTACCCTGGTACTAGACTATATTTGTGTTTTATTGTTCATGTGAACCTGTGATTGTTTATATATATTGGTTTCCTATCAGTATAGAGTACACTGGATACCTATTTTTCCACTCTTGTGATACTTTACTAAGAAGAATATACTCCATCCAGATAAATCTAAAAGATGTAAAGTCTCCATCTTTTTAATGGCCGAATAGCATTCCATGGTATACGTATACCAGTTTGTTGATCCATTCATGGGTTGATAGGCACTTACGTGGGCCTTTCTTGATCTGACTCTCTCTGGGTTTGCATGTTTGGGCCCAGTTGAGAAGAGCAGGCTGTTTTTGCAGCAGACTGTAGCTCTCTGAAATCCCTTTTTCTTACCCAGAGCATGATGGGAGTAATAGATAACAAACACCTGCCCCATCAGGGCACTGGGGAAGTAGATTTGTGTGACACCCTTAGCACAATGCCCAGGCCATAGTGGGTGTTTCCTGCATGCTCTGGGAGTTGGGGGAAATGCAACTGTATCTTCGGGACAGGATGGGCTTTGGAAGCAGGTGTGATTATGGCTCTTGGGATGTATTTACTAATCTCGGGATGCCTTGGTTCCGCATCTATGCAATGAGGATGTAATAGGACCTGCCTTCTTTCATCCCAAGGATGAAAATTGCACAGCCCATGCACATAGTGTGTGCTCATATGTGCTCAGTAAATACCAGCTACAGTGACTCTTACTGTGAGTGTTAGTTCTTCTTAGCACGTACTTTTTCTGAAGTGTGCCTGGAGGTGGGCAGCTCTCACCCAGGGCTCAGCAGAGGGGGAGGGTCGGTGCTGAAAGCAGGCCGACAGACTTGGGGAACTGACTCTCCCTCTCTGAGCTCCTCCTCTCACCCTCTCCTCTGTGTGATGGGAGACAATCCTGTGAGGATCCAGGGAAGACAGAGTGAGGAATGCCTGCCACAGCCCTGATGCACAGCCGTGCAGTAAGTCCCCGGCAAATGCCATTTCCCACCGCCCCGTTCTTTACATAATTTCTTCTGCCTCCTCCGGGCTGCTATCTCCTTGGCAGTGAAGCTGGGCTCTGCTCCTTACCCACATGCCCCAGTTAATATTTCAAACGTCCTGAGTTTCTAATTGTGGCCAAGCCTAAGAGCCACCTAATCCGCCGTGTCTTAAGTGCTCTGCCTCCAAACGGGCGCCTCTGGACCCGGCGGACACTCGCTGAGTTAATAATGACTCGATTCATTCCTCACGCCAAGTGCAAGGACCACGTAATCTGCAGGGCAGAAATAACTCCTGTAATTAGAAATGCCTGAGGGAACCCCCCACAAAGGGCCTTGTAGCTTGGCGTGTGGGAACCCCCCGCCCCTGCCCCCTCTGCCTGACCCCCCCATCAGGACACAGGGCCTCTGCTGTTTTCTAAAGCCTGCTCAGACCTGGCGTCTCTAAGAGACAAGCTCTCCAAGGGATGGCATTCCAGCCCCAGAAATATGCTCAGCGGTAGCCCAGTATTCCCGGTGCCCCGGGGCCGACTCCTGTCTCCACAAACAGGCCTCCTAGGAGCCCAGGCCAGCGACCCAGCAGAGACAGAAAGCTCCGTCCTGGCCTTGTCCTCCCCACTAGTGAGGGGGAAAGACCGTGCACCTCCCAGCCCCTTCCCAACCCATTAATGGGGATAGGAAGTGCTGTGATTAAGCAATACCCCTGCCACTGCCAGCCCATGATGCCCTCCATGAGTGCCGTGACTCAGAGGCCATGCTTAGGAAACTTGCAGAGGGTAATTCAGGGCTGTCAGAGGCCAACCCCCCACACGGTGGAGCCAGGTGGTGCACGTGAGCTCAAGGGAGCCACTCCGGCCTCCCTGGGGGGCGAGGTGGGCAGGCGCACTGTGCTTCTCCTTCACACGTGTCTCCCTTGCTGTAAAAGGTGCCACAAGGTCACATCAACCCAACTTTAAATGGCGTCAAAAAAAGTTTAATGCAGCTTTTCAAACAGGATGTGTGGTCATGTCCAGCACCTATAGGATCTAACAGTGGTTTGGCACCCTGAGATCATTAGATCTTACATAATATATATTTGCCCCAGGTCTTTCTGCTAATGAGGCAGAGCTGAGATTTCAATGCAAGGCACTATGGTACTAAAATGCCTAGTTTTTTCCCTTATAGCACTCTCCCCACTACTGTATGTAAAATATGCAGAAGTCCACATGTGCACGGCTGTCTCCCATTCCTGGTCTTTAATTCACGCTTGTGGGTGGCCAGGGCACATGCTGAGATTATCAGGCATATAGGTGCCCACAGGACCATTTCACCTCCATTCAGATGACTTCTGAAAACAGCCCAATGTGTTACTCTAAACAGCAAGATTTCTAGGCAAATAGATCTCACACTGGTACTTTCAAATCAGTACTAGCCCTCTGGAAAACAGTCCCCTTAGAAAAGTTAAAACTCTGTCTACTGGAAGTATTGCCATTTAAACCTCAGCATCAAACACATGTGTTGGACTTAGAGGCCATTATGTGGTCTGGGGACAGCAAGGTGAAGACCCAGCCCATGTCTCCAAGACTTCCAAGGCAGCTCAGATTCTCTTGAATTGTGATGGTCACTGAAACTGAAAAATACCATGTGTGACATATGATAAGATAGAGGTCAGCACAAGGGTTTTTGTTTTAAATATCTTTGCACCTGGCACGCTCTTTACTAGTGAATTTGGATTGGGGAAACCCAGACAAGTGAATTATAGTTGAGGCTTGTGAATAAGATGAGAAATAACCCTTTGGTGTAAAAAATAAGTAGGAGTGAAAATGAAGGAAGCAGTGTTTTCATGGGATTCAGCACCCCCAGCTCCTAACAGGTGATCGACAATGTGATGTAAGAAATGTGAACGCACAGTCCCAACACACAGTAGGTGCTTTGCAAATGCTATTTAAAAGGACCTATTCTAAAAATAATCTTTGCACTTTTCACTTTTATAAAGTGAGTCACAAGTTTCCCATGCAACTTGGTGGAGTTTTCCTCAACCAAACGCCTAAAATTGCAGGGCTTTGTGTTTTAACAAAGTATTCGTCCTTCTTGTCTATGAATTTTCTAAAAGGCAGGTCCCTTCTCTTTGAATTAAAGACCTCACTCTCCTCACATGCTATAATGGACCCTTTTCTGAGTTGTTGGAGAATAGGTTAATTCTAAGGACATTTAACAATAAAGTGCTGAATCTGTTGGTTACCTGAAAAATAAGCAAGGATGTGAAAAAGACAAATGAATATTTTTGCACAAATTGGGGATAGTATGGCGTCTGATGAAAATTCTAAAACCAGCAACTCCTGGCATAGGGACTTCAAAGATGAATTTGGAGAGAAAGTAGAAATGGCCTTGGAAGTCGACTGAAACTGCCAGTGGCCAGCTGTGAGGCCCTGAGTAAGCAGTTTCAGCTTCCTGATGCTTAGTTTCTTCTTGGGAAAATGAACATGGGACCCATAGCATCCCTCCAGCTCCTGGCCTGCTTGTAAGGAGTAAAAGGCTGAAATGCACATGAAGTTTTAGAACCTGGGACAAGATTAATGAATAGTAGCTTTGAAGATTTTACTATTGATTGCATCTGTTTTACCATGGAAGGTACTTGTTTTGCTAAGGATGGAGCATTGGCCTTGAATTTGGGGGACACTGGACTTTGCTCTTTTACCATTGTCATTCAGATGAAGATTTCAAAGGAAAATCTGTGAATATGCATGCATGTGAGTACATGCTAATATGTGGTTGATGTAGAATACCTGTGTATGAGTGCACACATGTATGGGTGTGCTTGTATATACGCATATGTATGTGCCCGTGTGCATTCCTACCTCTGTGTGTGCACACGGGTGCCTGTATGGGGGTGAACTGTGTGCATGTGTAAGCGGAGTCCCAGCAAGACAGGCTTCACAGATTAATGCAGGCAGGTCCAGGACAGGGTGGAGTTTTCATGCACGGCACTTGTCAGCTCAGTTTCACTTCTCAGCTCTGCTAGGGCCCAACATTTACAAAGCACCTACTGTGTGTTGGGCATGTGCTTATCCCATCAGATAAGCAGCCGGATTTGGGGCCAAGAGATCATCTCAGTGGTTACAGACCATTAACAGGCTATTGCCTCCCTGGAATCCATTTCATCTCTGCAGAAGCATCTGGTACTTGGATTAGGGACTTTCCTTGGATTCTAATCGATGAAAGCTGAGCTCTCAGGGATAGAAAAGGAAGGAACTAACCTTTGTGGTTTTGCTACTCTTTTTTTTATAATCTTATAAAGTGTAATATTTATTTTATTACATAATCTTTATTGGGAAGTAAAATATTTATGAATGATTATGTTCTCTATTAAAACTATATATTATTTATTTTAAATTGTGTCTTATCTATTTAAACTATATATATTTATTAAATATATATTATGTATTAAAAGTAGATATATATACTTTTAACAACCTAATCCATAATATAATACATAACAAATACATAATATAAAACACAAATTTAAGAACTAACTTTGTATTTAGTTGGAAGCTTGAAATCAGCCATGGTGGGAGCATTTACACCACAGAAAGTGACAAGCTTTACAAATTAAGATTCCCCCATCTCCTCACAGTAGACTGATTGATTTTTAAGTTTGCCACTGTGTGCAAGTGTGTTTGTGTGTATATGAGCTTTATTTCTTTAACTTTCACTGCAATTTTCTAGCACTGGCATTTCCTAGCTATGTGATCTAGGCTTGGGCAAGTCACTCAATCCTGCAGGTCCCAGTGTATAGTTGCACAGGCTGTCGACTGCACAACACAGAAGTGTCCTTAACATCAAGGCATTTTTGACTCTGTTGACTCTGGCCCTCACCTATGCAAAGGGGAGAACTGTCACTGTTGCACAAGCTTGCGCTAAGGATGCCACTAGATCAAGGGGCCTGGTGTGAGGAGAATAGAGAGTAGGAGGGATGTGATAAGTTGGGGCATACGTCTCAACTAAAGGAGCAACTCTAGGCCATCATTGCCATGTGGGAGGGGGGATCAGTGATGCTAGATCTTTCTGATTTATAAAGAAAAAAGTGAAAATTTGGAATTTTTTAGCAAAAAAACCTCAGGTTTTAAAACATCATGAGCCTAACTGTGGGCCCTCCATTAGATTTCCCGTGTGGTTCCCTCATCCTGTGGACGGCATGTGGAAGACACCGGGGGTGTTAACGGCAGTAAGTTGAGAGCAGTGACAAGTATAAGCATCTGACCCAGGCTTCACATAGTAAGAGCTTTCCCTCATAACCAGGAAGTTATGTCTCTGACCTCTTTAAGTTTCTTCGGAGACTTAGATTTATCTCTTAGGCTCATTATTTTTAAGTGATGTGTTAGAAAAGCCTCACTTTCCTTATGGAAGTGGCTTATATCTGGGCACCAAAAAGTTCAGAGCCGTATTCTCCACAGTGCAGAGTGCAGACAGTTGACCTGCAAATGTCATTCTGAGCTCCCTGGTGGCTTAGGCAAAAAGAAAAACACAACCAGTTATGTCATTATCATTAGTTGTGAGGATGAAATTCTACCAACTCCATCCCCTACCTCACCTTCTAATTCATTTTTTTTCTGGTCATATATTGTTTGTATTATCTTATGTTATATATTTTCCATAAACTACTTTAAATCCTTTATGAGAATAAAGGGGTAAGAATAAAGACAGTCGCCCTTTACCAATGGAGAATTTAAGATTCACAGCTTAGATAGTTCATTAACTGTCCAAGGAAGGAATGTTTAGCTCTGCTGAGGCCGAGATGTGGATCATAGAATGTGGATGTGCTGCAAGCTTTAGACACACGGAGGAAGAACTCTCTTACCCAATGTGTTAGTTTGCTAGGGCTGGTTTAACAAATACCACAACCTGGGGCTTATGTACAGTAGAAATGTGTTGTCTCCTGGATCTGCAGGCCAGAAGTCCAAGGTCATGGTGCTGGCAGAGACGGTTCCTGCTGAGGGTCATGAGGGAGCCTCCATTCCAGGCTGCTCCCCTGACTCCTGGGGGTTTACTGCTATCCCTGACATTCCTTGGCTTGTATACACATCACCTGATCTCTGCTCATGTCCACAGGACATTATCCCTATGTGTGAAACTGAGATCCAAAGAGATGAAACGACTTGCTCAAAGTCACCCACGAGTAACAAAACCAGACATATTTAAATATATAATAACATATTTAGGGTATGCATCCAAATTTTCCCTCTTTCTGAGGACATCAGTTGTATTGGATTGGAGGCCACCCTTCCCCAGTAGGCCCTCATTTTAACTAATTACATCTACACTGAGCCTAGATTCTGTTTCCAAAGGAGGTGACATTCGGAGAGTCAGTAGTCTCCTTTCATCCTCAGTCTGGTTTTCTGGTCAACCAAGGCCCCAATATATTATAGTATATTGAGAGAGAGGGAGAAACAATATTCACATAATTTTTATTATATTATATTGCTATAATTGTTCTATTTATTACTAATGTTTGTAATCTCTTGTCTAATTTATATATAAATTAAGCCCTATTTTAGGCAAGTACGTGTAGGAACAAACACAGCTCGTGTAAATAACCGTAAGTTAGGTCTTTAACATCAGAATGTAGGTGTAAGTGACAGAGTCAACCACAACACCTGCTGAGGAAACAAAGTCTGGCTTGGCCTCTACCCCATCATAGTTTTGTGATTCTTTCTTGGGATTTTCTTCCCTGGGAATTCCTGAGAAGTACCAGAATATCCTATTTCTTTGTGCAGAAAAGTCCTGATCTTTTCAACTGCCACTATCACTGATGCAAATGAAATAACATTCAAGCTTTACAATGAAAGTGCCTTCAAATCAGAGTATGGACGTGCACATCGAGGAAGAGGGACGTCCTTATAGGTATTGGTGAAAGTCTCTTTTTATAAATTTCAGGTTGTACTGAATGTAATCACTCTTTGAATATAAACAAACTGAGATTCACAGAAATCAAACCACTGGCTTTAAGTTACCAATGAATAAATGATTCAGGAATATTTAACCCTTTAATAAAAAGAATAGTGCCTGTATGTATACAAAGACCTGTTCTGTGCCCATTACACAGATGAAGAACTGAGGTGCAGGGAGTTACATATCTTGCCTCATGTGACTTGGTTGATACGTGGTCTAAGTGGAATTCACATCCACTTTGCTGGCTCCATGATCAGCAACAGCCTGTTCCTGATTAGAACTCAGGACTCCTTGGCTCACCACCATGTTACCTGCCTTCTCCAGATACCCAGGCTGCATTATGTGGTTGAGCAAGCTGTTTCCTGCGCAAAAATGCTTGACTGAGGTACCAAGTGAGGATGGAAACCCAGCCTGCATACTTATCCCCAAGCTGAGGGCTCACTTTGCCCAGAGGAAGTGGTGCCCTATTCTAACTAAAGGTGTTCAGCAGTTTCCCAAGATACAAAAGAAAATGCTGAACTGTTTGTCTGAGTGGATTTAGGCCACTTTGTCCAGGGCTAGCAAAATAGAGGGAAGTCTCCTGGCTACCCTGCTCCCAGCAAGAACACCCCACTGTCTTAACACTTGAGCTTGCTCGTGTATACAACCTAAAACCCAAAGTATTGTTTACCTCCCTAAAATATTTGGCAACAGAGAGAAAGAAGGAGCAGCCGAGACAAAGACCACTGGGCAAAGCCAAGCCATGTGTCAGGAAGCCTGGCGGCAACTCCAGGCCACATTGAGCCCCATAGAGTGGGACTGAGCTTATTTAGTGAACCAGAAGCACAAATCAGAGCCAGATGCAGGGTGAGCCAGGTACCTCTGTAAATGCAGATAGCACCCTCTCCCCTGCCAGGCCTCTTTGCCCATCCACAAGCCTGGGCCTCTTGTTTGTCCATTCAATGGACATTTTCTGAAATGCGCTCTGTGCCTGCAGCAGCCTGGGGCCAAGGGGCCTCCTGGCAATGGAGTTACCCCAGGTGTGGAGAAGGCGGTTGATGAGTGAGGGGGACACCAGAGCCACTGGCAGAGACCTTCTACCAAGTGACAGTCCAAATCAGGGCGTGGTATCTTTTCAAGAGAAAATTTCCAGTTGGGGATTGTCAAAAGAAGGAAGGTATTGGCCTCACTGGCTTAAAGGGGAGTCTCTGCTCAGCCCAGGGGAGGCAGCAGACCACAGTCCTTCACACGCCTGCAGATTACAAGCTGGCTTTTTAAAGGGAGCAGGCTCTGCGTGCTCAACATAGCTTAAGTTTATTTGGTAGTAAATTATTCAGATGTTAATTGCATTGTAAACAAAGTGCTACCTTTCTTTCCTTTCCAATTATCCTCATAAAATGTGTGGGCCACAGAGAGGAGGGAGCAGGGAGCTGGGTTGAAGCTCCAGTATTTTTGGCTTCCGCAATGAAGGGGCCAGTGGTGGACGTCTGGCTGCAACCAGAAGCGGAAAGACTTTGGTCCCCGGCCCAGAACTCTGGGGTGGAGGAAGCCAGTGGGGTCAGTTTCAGGCAGCCTGCATTCCTCCTCTTTTTCCTCTCTTTGCCACCTCCAGCCCCCCCAAATTACCAAATAGATTCATCCATCAGGAGCTACAAATTATGGTGACACTTTCTTGGGGGCCTGGGGCGGCAGGGAAGAGTGTTTGAACATTACACAGACCACAATGCCAGGTGGTACAGAAAGCACCGCACCACAAAGTGTCTGGATGTGATGTCAGTGCCAGATACCAGGGAACCAAGGGGGTGATGGCTTTCCTTTTTCCGGCAGGCCCCTCTGATGCCTCTGTTCGAACCTGAGGGGAAGTTTGCACACCAGAGTGGGGAGCCCTGGGAGCCAGAGACAAGGGGCTCAGCCTTGCTTGTCACAGGGGTCTCAATTCAACTGTAAAGAGCCTCCTTTCTCTCTCTCTCTCTCTCTCTCTCTCCCTCTCCCCCTCTCTCTGATGCTTCCTTTGGAAATGACTGCAGTCCTAATTAAAAGCAAATTGCTTAATCTCCTGGCGTCAGGCGAGGGCGGTGCTCCCTGAGAGGCCTCCTGCCAAGGGACAGAAAACTCCAGGCAGAAGAGGCAGAGGGAGGAAGAGGAGACACACAAAAGAGAGAGGGGGCTGCCCTCTCCACTGGGCCGCTGTTTTGTGTCTGCAGCACCAGTGGGTTCTTTCTCTGCCAGCAGGTACCAGAGCAGCCCACAGAACATTTGTGTTGACTCATTACCAAGGGATGGGCTAGTCCAGCATGAGGCTGAGGTTTTTAATTCTGGGAAAAGAAGTTCCTGCTGAAGGCCCCCCAGGTAATCCTCCCACGGATATGCCAAAGAAAAGACTGTGAAGGTCTCTGCTCCCAACTTAATTAGCTGCAATCAGCATTTAAAGACATCCTCAGTGTTTACAGTACTCTTGGCCTGGGTCTGGCCTAGGAATGGACTGGAAATGAACTGTTTCCAGAGTGACTTATCCATGCATTCCGTGGAGTCTCTGTTGCTCTGCCCATCACTGGAGATTTTCTGATTGCAGCTGTTGTGTTGGCCTCTTGTAACCCCAGGGCTGGTCCCCTCTCTTCCATAATCTTTGGGAAGAAGGAAGATTCTCTCTCTCTGATCCCTTCTCCAAGCTAACAGTTGAAGGGGAAATGCCATTCGGAGGACTTCAAGTTAGCAGCAGAACACCCACATGCCATGCAGCTCTGTCCTTGACGTAGCTGGTATACAAGCTGGTGGTCAGCTAGAGGAGTCTGCAGAAAGGGGACCCAACTTTTAGCATCTGCTTGCCCACCCCCTACATGTGAGATCTGGGAAAGTGGCCCCTTGTCATGAGTGATTAATACACCTGCAGGGGTTGGCAAAGAGACCCAGACCCCCCCCTCCCACGCCATGCCAAGGCTTTGGATGCAGATGGAGGATACAGAGGGAGATGAGTGATGCTCCATCTACTTCTGTATATTTTTTAAGTCTCAATAGAGCCTTCTAGGAGTTGCTTTATGACAGAAGAGCTTTGAGGCAAGTTGTAAGTTGTAAGTAATGGGTTGACCACTCCTTCACTCATTCACACTCTGTTCATTTACTCATTCGTCACCGATTAAGCATCCTCTAGGTTCCAGCCATTGAGGCCTAAAGCCTGCAGGCCCAAGGCTGAATACAGCTGGATCCCCGTCCCCAGGAGATCACGTTTTTTTTTAATGGAAAGCTCATTGGAGAAAGGAGCAGAGCTGCTACTCCTGGGGGTAAAAGGAGATGGGGAAGAGAATTCAGAGGGAAGTATCAGGGCAGCTGGGAGTCAGGAAAAGCTTTCTGGACAGGCAGACTCTGGAAGGAGAGGCAAAAAAGTGAGGAGGAGAAAGAGGCTGAGAGGCCTTCAGGGTGAGGGAAGGAGCATTCCTCACTGTGCACCCCAAGAAAGACGATTATGCCCAGCTGCCAATGCATGCCAGCTCTCTAAACACTGCCAAGTCACTGAGCTGACATCACCAGCTCCAAATAAATAATAAGCAAGTGAATGAGTGAATGGATAAGTAACAGCAGAATCCTTTGAGGGCAGAACCAAGTAGATGTGACTGAATGATGGTGCCTTCTGCAAAAACCCAGTTGAAGTTGCTGCAAGTGTTTGGGGAACCCCAGGACACAGCAAGTGGACAATGGGAGACAGTCCAGGAAGATACCTGTAAGTGACTTGAACAAGGCTCTTGCCAAATATGGGTTCTGATTGGCATCTAGAATCATCAGCTGAGGGATTTGTTTAGTTTGCCCACTCCTCAGGTTTATTTTTTTCTCTTCTAAAATCACAATGATAGTTTAAATGTGTAAGGGCATATGGTTGTCTTAAGAGTTTCCTACTCACAATCATGTGTGGTCCTCACAACAAGGTGAGGGAGCATTGCTCTGGATTTCTGGGGCAGTGACAGAAATATAGTTCAATTTTGCTTGAGGAGAAGAGCAGGTAATTTAGTGATTCCTGTAAATCATCAATCCAGGTGTGACATTAATTTCAGGTGTGGCTTGATCCAGGTGCATGAGTGATGTCATCAGAACTGTTTGCATCTCTCAGTCCCGCCTGTATTTGTGTCAACTTCACCCTAGGACTTTAATATAGGTTCCAGTGCTTGAAGCTCACACCAACCTTCCTGTTAACAGATGCTAGAAGGAAAAAGATCCTTTTCTGCACTTCCTAAGTGTATGGATTCGTGCTGCCTAGATTAATGGAGGTCACATGGGCTTCTGTGAACCAATCTTTGTGGCCATGAGGGTAGAGTAACAGCTGATTGGCTAAGCTGGCTTTGGGAGCTTACCCTTGAACCACCAGTATTGGCTAGGGAAATGTGGAGTTCTGATTGGTCAAGCCTGAGTCACATGCTTCACTCTGGTGCTGGTGGGGGAGTTTCACCTGATACACTGTGGGGGTAGAGCTGGATCCTGAAGAAAATTTTTAGTAAGATTTGCAGAGGTACCAGGGTATGGAGCCTGGGCTACGTAAAAGAGTAAGTATTCACGTATAATTGTAAAGGTTCTCTTAGCTACATTTAACAAGGTCAGAAGAAACACATGGAATTCATTATATTTATTTGACCTAATATATCCAAGGCATTATTTTATTGGGTGATCAACATAAAAATGACAAACCACATATTTTACATTCTTTTATTCATGCTAAGTCTTCCAGATCTAGTGTGTGTATACCACTTACAGGACTTCATAATTAGGGTGCTAAACTTGATCAGAAATTTTTGCTCTATATTTAGATTTCATAAATATTAGAATTTTAATTCAGGGTTTTTTTCCTTTTTTAAAATGGGTATACATTTGGGGGGGATACCCTCTGTATTTACAGTTGAAAATGTATGATTCACCTACCCATGTTTTCACCAGCAAACGTAAAAGTGTGCCAAGAACTGAATTATTGTTCTTTAAATTTACATTCATTATAAAATTAAAGAAAATGAAAAATTCAGTTTCCCAGTGTCATGAACTCCATTTCAGTAGCTGTATGTGGATAGTGGCTTCTGTACTGAACAGTACAGGGCTAGGAGGTAGGAAATACCTAGGGATATCTAAACATGGCTAAGAAGTATCTTCTGAAAGGATGGAGATGGTAGCAAAGTAAGGAAAATCTCCAAGAAGTACTTCAGAAAGACTGACGTGGATTCTAATCCTGCCTCTGGCATTTCTTGACTGTGTGACATAAAGCAATTATTTAACCTTTCCCAGCCTTGTTTGTTAAAAGGGTCTATAACAAGATCCATGCTTCAGGATCCTGTAAGAAAAGTCTCTCTCTTGAAAGATAATAAATGCACAAAAATGGTGGGTACTGCCAACGAGTTGAGCCTCCACCTGAAGGCAGCTTCTTTCCCAAGGCCTCTCTTTACATTTTACATGTGGCAGAATATCCTTTCCAACTCAGAGACGAATCAAAAAGATTAAAAGATTGCAAAGTTCAGGATAAGTGTAAGTAATCACCTGGTCTTTAGGCTTTTCTCCTGGCTAACGAGTAGCTGAAGCTTTTCATCAAATCATCTCATTTATATTCAGCTTTGGGAAGGCTTTACAAATGATTCTTCCGCTGAGCCATGGAGACGGGGACTAATTTTTTTGGCAGCTACTTGGTACCCAGCAGTGTGCTAGCTACATCACATTTCTCTCTTATTCAAATGGGCCATAGGTGTTAAATTTATCTAGTTTTGAGGAGAAATAGAACACAGGGACCTTGTTCAAGATTGCCTCGCTAGTTAATATGTGGAACAATAAAGCCTGAGCTTTATAGATTTCAGTAAAATAGGGAGTAACATTGATATTTCAAGTTCTGTATATGAACTAGTGTTTATAGCTTTTTATTTTCATTTATTTTATTTCAGATTAATATGAAGGTATTGCTCTGGTATTTGTTTTATTAGTGGTGGCCAGTAACTAATAAGTTATGTGAGTGTTAACTGATTTTCCGAGAAGCTGTGTTTTAAATTCAAATGAGAAACCTTCTGCCCCAGGACCAAGTTTGGGAGAGAGTGCCCGGGCCTCTAATTGTGCCTTTTATTTTTGTGGATCTTTTGATCCAAACAATGTAGTAAGATCTTTTTTTACCCATAGAGGCCATACTCCAGATAGCGTTAAGCCCACAGGAATTTCATTTTAAAAATAAATAAAGACATCATGGAGTTACTTACAAAGACATAGCCACAAGAACATTCATCACAACATCGTCTATAATGGTAAATTAAGAAAACAGACAGGAATGCCTGATGAGAGGAGATCACATAAATAAATATGAATGTATTTGTAAGACGAGATATTACAATATCTCTGCAGATGATATTATGAAAGCATAATTAATATGATGAAAAGTATTCCTCATCTTTGGGTAAATGGGGAAAAAAGCATTTTACTCCCTAAAATAAGTGAGACTGTGTTTTTAATCATTTAAAACAAACAAAATCA
The DNA here is from genome assembly GCA_963573935.1 of Arctocebus calabarensis. Lineage (NCBI taxonomy): Eukaryota > Metazoa > Chordata > Mammalia > Primates > Lorisidae > Arctocebus > Arctocebus calabarensis. Next base: position 48,216 of record CAUYON010097936.1, on the reverse strand, counting down.
TCTTTGCATGAACAAAGAACAGAAGGGTATGCATTCCAGTGTCAGCGGTGTTCTTTCTGGGTAAAGGTATACGATGAATAGTTTTTATTTCTCTTTTTTGTGGATTCATCTATATCTTCTCAATTTTTATGATGAAAATACGTGTCTATCAGGCCTTGGAGAAGAACACATTGTATTTTATCTTTAAAGGCAGGCATCGTCCAATAAATTGTCTATAACATGGATTTTCTGATTTTGAAAAGATACGTGTACCATTATATAATCAATAACAGTCACGTGGTGTTATGTAGCAGAATTCTTTTTTATTTTCACACCATCTTTCTAGTAGTCTCCCTGCACTCTTAGAAGTAGGTAGGATTCTTCAGATCATTACACCAGACGCAGTAAACACAGTGCGGGGGCTCAGGACACTTTCAGCGGCCCATAGAAATATTTTAATTTCCTTTAAAATAAAAAGAACTGGATGAATATAATCCAGCCTGCATCATATCCATTTTTATATCAGTATACTTATAAAAATATAACTTTTAATATATTTTTATCAAGGAGGGACTTAAAAAGACACAAGTCCCTAGGCCCACAGAAGCCGGAAGGTGATCCTGGGAAGGACTATTTTCATTTCACAGAGAAAGAAACCCAGATTTCAGTTGCAAAGCTTTCTCTAGCTGACATGAGTTTAGAATTCGAATTCTAATTATAGTCTATGGACTCCACTACCTTACCCTGTTTCTGCTTCTTAGCATTCATTTTTGAAAGCATTATTTTTCAGCATATGAGCATTCTTATTATTAGTATTATTTGCTTTAAGAGAAACAGAGTGTCTTTATAAAATCTTGCCTTTTCCTTTTACAACTGCCTTTACGACCAGGTAATTTTGCACGAGTCCTGCATCGATGACCCTTGGTTTGTGTAATTACTTAACAGTACGTGTTGATGTCTGCTCTGTACCTCTCAGCAGAGAAAGTAATAGCCTTAATGGGCAAAAGTCTATGAAATAAGAAATACGTCTTCATTTATGCTTGTGTTGTAGCCAGCTAATGAATCTTAACTGTGTTAGCAGCCGCAAGATGGAATCAGATTAGTTTTCATTCTATTTTAGTACCAGACTCAAAAACCTGAAGACTTGTCTGTTTTCAAATGTCTGTCTATAAATTTTGTTTCTAATTGAATATGAACCACAAAACAAAAAGAGGGCAGCTAGGTGGGCAAAAATAGAGGCTGAGAAATCAAAACTTAACACAGCTAAGTTATTGGTTCCCAGAAGCTCCTGTATCCTGAGCCTCGGATACATAATTAGGAGTTGGCATGCTTTTGCTATAAAGGACCAGACAGTAAATATATTAGGTTGTCTGGACATGCCATCTTCGTCAAAATGGCTCATTTCTGCTATTACAACACAAAAGCAACCATAGCCATTACATGAACATATGAGTGTGGCTGTGTTACAATAAAACTTTATAAAAATAGGTGGTAGGCTAGCTATGACCCCTGGGTTGTAGCTTGCCCATCCCAGGTGGTAGATCTTGCTACTATTCATGGTTCAAACAATTCCATGGATTGAACACTTACGTCATTGTCAAGGTGTTTGATTTGCAGTTCACCATGGCTCCCAAGATCCTTATGGTAAGACAGCATATCTTCCCACACTTTAGACACACTGGCTTCCTTTCTGCTGTCCAGATAAGCCAAATTCATTTCTACGCTACTTCTACATGTCCTTGGTCCTTACTGGGCCTTCTTTCTAGAACAGGTTCACCAGGATCAGCAAATAAAAAGATAGAAGACCCAGTTAAATTTGAATTTGAGATAAACAACTAATAAGTTTATATCCTCTGCAATATTTGGGACATACTTGTACAGAAAAATGTTTATGTGCAAGTCATATTTAACGGGACACCTGAGTTTCAGTAGAAACACTAGAATCTTGAGTTTGAACAGTCTACTGGCTTCTAGGTTTCCAGTGCACATGTCGTGTCCTTACCATGTCCTTTATTGCTTGCCTTGGGTAATTGCCTTTCAGACACTCAGTCACTCTAAATGTCTTATTTTCTTCCTGCCTGAAATTATCTTATTTATTTTTTTACCTGACTCATATCTGTCTATCTATGAGGGCAGTGACCTTACCTCTTTAATTCCTTAGTCTATCCCAAAGGCCTAGAAAGGTCTTTGGCACACAGTAGGTCTTCAGAAGCATTTGTTGAATGAGTGAACGAATGAATGAATGAATGAATAACTTTCAAAGTTAGATTTTACCCAAGGGTAACTATGCCCCATAGGGCTGGGAAGATGAGTAAACCCAGCATTCACTGAACAGGCACGGCCCAACTTCTTGCTCTGTCCCTACTCTAAGAGCTCATGTAGACTCTTAAGTCCCTAGCACCCATACAAAGAGTCTGTGCAAATCAAATGCGCTCGGACTTCCTTTGACTTTCATTAAATGGGAGCACCAGTAGTAACAGAAGAAAAAATCCAGCCCTGTGGAAAGGAAAAGCTGTATCACTTTGGCATCGTTGACTAAATAGCTTCTACTTTTAAGCTAACTCTTAGCAACTGTAAAATATGCCAAGTAAGATTCTCGAAATGAGTAGTGATGAAAACAAAATAAAGCAGAAGAAACCAAACATTCCATTAGCCCAGGTTTCATTTTTCCAGAATTCTCTGTCTTCAGCAGAAGATAAACAGTGAATGCTCTTAACCATGCTTCCATCAAGAATCATGAGCTAACTTCCTTTCCCTTTTCTCTGGCTTGGTCTGGAATGTCTATCATTTTCCCTGCAGACATCTGTGTCTTCCAGTCTGGAAAAGCCAAGAAGTGGAGGAGATAAAGACCCGTCAGTCCGTGAAAAGAGCCAGCCTGGAAAGGCTGCATACTGTATGATTCCGACTGTATGCCATCCTGGAAAGGCTGCGTACTGTATGATTGGCATCCTGGAAAGGCTGTGTACTGTGTGATTCCGACTGTATGGCATTCTGGAAAAGCAAAATGATGGCAGTAGTGAAAAGAGCATTAGATGCTAGGCATTAGGAGGGAGGGGAGGTGAACAAGCAGAGGACACAGGATTTTGAGGGCAGGGAAACTATTCTGTGTGATGCTGCAATGACAAATATGTGTCATCATCCCTCTCTCCGGGCCTATAGAACACATAGTAGTCCACCTTTGTTCCAAGATGCTCAGTGGAAGCCTAAAACCAGGGGAAATAACCAATCCTTTATGCACTGTTTTTTCTTTTCCTTTTTTTTTTTTTGGAGACAGAATCTTACTCAGTTACCCTGGGGTTGAGTGCCATGGCATCACAGCTCACAGCAACCTTGAACTCTTGAGCTCACGTGATCCTCTTATCTCAGCCTCTTGAGTAACTGGGACTACCGGCGCCCATCACAACACCCAGCTATTTTTTTTTTGGCCGGGGCTAGGTTTGAACCTGCCGCCTCCAGCATATGGGACCAGCGCCCTACTCCTTTGAGCCACAAGCGTTGCCCAGCACCCAGCTATTTCCAGAGATGGGCTCTCACTTCTGGCTCAGGCTGATGTTGAACTCTTGAGCTCAAGCAATCTGCCTGCCTCGGCCTTCCAGTGTACTAGAATTACAGGTGTGGGCCACCATGCCCTGCCCACTGTTTTTTTCCCAAACATACATACCTATGATAAAGTTTCACTTATAAATTAGACCAACTATGAGATTAATAACTAACAATAATTATAATAACATACTGTCATAAAACTTATCTGAATGTAGTCTCTCTCTCTTAAAATACCATTCTGTACTGTACTAACTTATATTTGGATCACAGTTAATTAAGGGTAACTGAAACCTCAGAAAGGAAAACTACAAGTAAGGGGGTGACTGCTATATGCCAAGAGCAAACCCTAATGGGACCTGTGGACTCTGGGGGATACCGAGGTGACAGTGTAGACTCACGTGAAATGTGCCCTCTGCTACACAGAGTTGACAGTTGATAGAGGCTTTGCATGTTGGAGGTTAAAGGGATCTATGAGAACTCTCTACCTTCTGCTCAAGTTTTCTGTGAACCTAAAACTTCTCTAAAAACCATACTCATACAAAAGGAGCCATGTCTTCTGATCTGGTTCCTTTGTGTAGGAAGGGTGTGTCAGCACATGGCCATCGCATTCAGGACTGTGACGTGTTCACACGTTTTGTTGGTTTGTTCGTTTGTTTCTTTGTTTGTCACTGCTGTTGCCCAAAGTGGGTGCCCTGTCCTTGGGTGGCCCTGTGCCCACAAAATCACATATAAAGTGAAACATACTTTGTTCACCAGCTGAGAACATGAGTGCATATCTGTAAACTGCACATCTGAAGGATCAAACTTATTGATTTTCTTTTTTCTAAGTGCCTCTGTCAGAATGAACACCAAGTATCTCCCAAATCCACAGGTGTGTTATTGGATTATGACAGTTTTGTAAGTGCTAGCCACACTCACGGTTGCATTATTTTTTTTTCCTTGAAGAAGATACAAGAGAATTTTCAAATGGATTTTAAAAAAATACTGTGTTGCATCCTAAAAGATTCTCTGGTTACCTGAAGCTTCTCCATAATATATGAGTGGGAAAAAAAATTCGTTTGTGTGCATGTGCGAATGTTTGTGATTTGTTTAAAATAGCTTGGATTGTGAACAACAACAAAAAAAACAAAGTTTGCAAAGTAGGATTGGTAGTGGTAATGCTGTAACAGTGACATTGCCATGGCCTATGTCCCCCAAGTTTCCTATCTCCCACCCCCACCCTACCCCTGTGATATTATATATGTTGAAGCTGATTTCTTCCTGGCGCCACGGTGAGCTGAGTCCAGGTGTTCCTCCAAATTACGGCATCTGTGATGAAAATCTCCATGGCTCCAGAAATTCCTTTGACTGGAGCTGTTCTCATTTTGTCTGTCTCTTCAAAGGGGAGCAGGTCACAGCTCAGTCTTCCAGAACAGACCGTGGAAGATAAGAGGTGAATTCCAGACATGAGAGAGGTGGCCGGCTCAGCACAGCTAAGTCTGGAAGTTTGAAACTGATGCGTGGACAAGCTCCCTGCCTGCTCGCCATCGGTCTCAGTGCCCAGGGCTGCCGAGGACACCCTGTGGCCCGTGCCAGGGACTCACTGATCTGCACACCTAGGCTGCTACTCGACACAGATTTCCATTTCCTCTTGTAATTTTCGCTCCTACTCGGCATATTTGTGCTGATTGTAATGTAAGGGAAAGGTGAAATATTGTGACACGGAGGCAGAATCCTCCTTCCAAGGAAGCTGTGAGTTTGGGCGTTTCCTTTCCTTCAGCCTCCTCACATTTTCCCTGGATGGGAGCCGGCTGAAAGTCCAAACTGCTGCATGCAGCCCCTGTTAATATTACACTTCGGAGCGCCCCGCCAGGGCCCTCACCTCCCTAGCACACCTTCACCCCGCCAGGAATGTTGGCTCTCCTGAGGGGGGAAATTAATTCCAAGTTCGGTCCACATTTAGACTGGTGCATTTCCTGAGCAAACACCACTGACATTTATGAAATCTAATTTAATAAATGTCTGTGATAGAGCACTCATTAACATACCGCAAAATAGCTCCAGAGTAGCCCATTTTAATCAAATAAATTGTTGCTGCTGTTACACGCAGGCTGTTCCTCCGTGGTGGGGAAGGCGGCAGCCGGGAGCAGAAACCTGAGTTTGTTTGGGGCCCAGGCATTGGGATCCTGCAGCTCCTCCCGACAGTGCCGTGAGGGACCCGCTTCTCCCCGTGTGTTTGCTCCTGATACAAGAAGATGAAAAATTGCTGATCATATATCATCTCCATAAATCTTACCGACAATAAGTCATAAAACCTTGTGTTCTTACATATGGTGGGTGCCATGGGATCGTGTTGCCATATGTGAATAGCAGCCTTTGGAAGAAGAAGAAAAAAATTCTGTTGCATGAGAAAAACTTCCAGAATGGCTTTCCATACCTAGCGTGAACATGCCTCTTGCTTTCTCTCATCTATCCTGTTTTATTGTTACCTATTTTCCCCTCCCCTTTCCCTTGCCCTCCTCACCACAGGACTGCCTCTTTTTGTTCCAAATTACCATCGGAAGAATTCCCAGTGTGCTAATTAGGAAATTTTGTGGTTTGCTAAATTCCCTTTCTATCTGTCACAATAGAATTGGGTGAATAATCACCCCCAGCCAGCACAGGACACAGGTATTCATGTGGTAAAACAGGGCTCTGGTTTTCTCTGGGGTTGTTCTCAGCTGACTGTGAGGACCCAGCCCCCAAAACTCCTTCCCGGCTAATGAGAAATACCTACTTATTTTTAAAACTCAACTCATTTTCATATTTATCAGCTAAATTAAAGGAGAGACGAGAAGATGGCCTCGTAAGCCCAGCCCTGGCTGGAGCCTGTACTCTTTCCAGACACAGTGAGATGGGAGCATCCAGCTTGGGGCTGGTGCAGAAAATAGGCCCTGTCTGCTCACTTAGGCCAGTTCTACACTTGAAATGTGGAAAAGCTTAGAGAATTATCTTTTGCTGTTTCTTTTTCTTTTTTTCTTTCTTTCTTTTTTTTTTTTTTTTTAGGCAAAGTCTCACTCTGTCACCCTGGATAGAGGCATCACAGCTCACAGCAACCTCAAACTCTTAGACTCAAATAATTCTCTTGCCTCAGCCTCCTGAGTAGCTGGGACCACAGGCGCCCGCCACAATGCCTAGTTATTTTTAGAGAAGGGATCTTACTCTTGCTCAGGCTGGTCTCGAACTGTTAGCTCAAGCAATCCGCCTGCTTCAGTTTCCCAGAGTGCTCGGATTACAGGCATGAGTCTCCACCTCTTTTTCTTTTTTGGTTAAATTATTTGATTTTCCAGTGTCTATTGTACAGGGCCAGGCACAGGGAGGTTCCCATGCTTAGGGCCAGGCAGCTGGTGCCCAGCAGGGGGTCAGGAGGATAGGGAGACATTCAGGTGAGGATGAAAGCAGAGGAGCGCTGCCATTTAGCATTTCTGAGAATTCCCATTTCCAGGCTCAAATGTGGATACTTACCATAGAAAGTAACGTGCACTGGGGTCTGTACAGAGCTCTCCAGCAGTGTCTTATCTGGCTCTAAGAGGAGACACTCCTTTCCCGAGATATTTTATCCAAAAGTCATAAACAAAACTAAGCTTCTGAAACTTGGTCAACAAGAGAAAACACTTGGAAGCCAGGGCAGGAAGTTAGAGTGCCTGGTGGGGGGGCACTGAGGATGGGCTGTGGGGGTATACTGAGGGCGGGGTTGGGGGGCTGCTGACACAAAGGGAAGTTGGCCAGGCAGGCACGGTACCAATGGGGAACTCCCCAAACCTCTGTTCCCTCCAGCCTTTCCTCCTTCAGCTGTCTGTCTTCTGTCCTTTGTTTGACCTTGTACTTACTTTGAGGACCAGCCAGCCCCCAACCCCAAATAATGTAACTCATCCAAACAGCATGCCTCGGACTTCTGGGTCACTCTTGCAGATTGACTGGGGTAAGAGAGAAAAAGTACCCCATTAATCCCTGAGAAGGGTAGGGATGGAGACTGGCAAGGGCCCTTTTGATATTTGACAGTAACTATCAGACAGACTTGACTTTGTGCTATTCTTGTGCTGACTATTTTACCAATTGATACTTGATTATTTCTATAAAAGGTTTATGTCAGTGTAATTCACCACAGGCTTTTTAACAACCTCAAGATGCAAGAAAGAAATGCACCCGGGGTCCATTAAAGAATTAGGCTCTGTGAATGCCGGAGCTTGCAGAAAGGGCCACAGGCATGAGCGTGCCTCTCCCCCACCTTGCTTAAGAACTTTTGCTAAAACAAGATAAAAAACATCCTTTTTTTGTCTGTGGACTTTCTTGGGAATTGTGGCATTCTGAAAACAATGTCTTAGCCTGGATCCCATGTTTCTCATTTGCATATAAAGCTGGTGTGTTGTGTGGAAATAAACATAGTTATGATTGCTGTTGCAATTATCATTAGGGTGCGTCAGGAGGAGAGAGCACAACATTGTCTTCAGTCCTCCAAAAACAGCAGCTTGAAGCTCTGTCGTCTCTCCTTTGTCCATCAGGAAATAGTCACAGAATAGTAAAGCAACTTTTCCAACTTATATAGGAAGAAAATGGCAGAACTACCCACCCAGGTGTCTGATGCTTTCTGGTCACCATTGTCTTCTGATCCCGCTCTGATTTCTCATGCTCGGACAGAGCTGGTACCAGGCTGGGAATTCCAGCTGGTACCAGAACTGGCACCGGGCTCCTAGGGGCAATGTCAGTATCGCTCCTGTCTTATTTCTATTTCTTCATCTGCAAGCCAGCAGGGGTTGGGGCGGGACATTCCTGCCTGAGTATTTAAAACTTTAAGACTTAAAATGTACAATTCTATGAAAGTCACATCTCCTGATTTTTTTTTTTTTTTTTTTTGCAGTTTAGCCATAAACCACTTCTGTTTTCTAATTCTTCTGAATGTATTGTATCACTGCAAAGAGAAACAGAAGCAGCTGTATTTCCAAGAGTTTATAAAAATAAGATAAATTTATCGTGTGCATCTCTGTCCCCCTGACGTGTTCACACAGAGTCTGGCGCATGAGCACTGCCTAATAATAACTCACGGGTAGACGAATGACCGGGGACGACTTCAGGGTCCCTACATCCCTGACAGCTCCTCCAGTCAGAGGGGCTGCCTGCTGCAGCTCCGCTGTCTCCCGGTGCTGTCCCTGTCTGTAACTATTAGCAGTGAGCCGTGGCCCCTGCCCCCACCGTGCAGCGTGCGGCAGCCAAGGGGCACACGCAGCAGCTGCAACCAGCCCCGAGCGGTAAGTCCCCTCTGTCACTGCTGCTGGAAGGGGACAGGCGCTGTGCTCCCGCGCACCCGGACACATGGTACTTTGCTGAAAGGAGGAGGCAAGGCCTCATCCAAGGGTCATGCTTGGTGGGAAGCTTGGATTTTTATGGGGAGCGACATTCCAAGGCCTGTAATGTAATGCTCCAAGGGACTCTGGGGTGCAGTTCCCAGAGAAAAGAGGGAGGCCCACGCGTGTGGAAGGGCCTGTGACTCAAGAGATGACATGGCTTTGTAGGTGAGGAAACTGAGGCTCTGGTAACTACACCCAAAGCACGGAACTGGGAAGGGGAAGGTCTGGAAATCAAGTCTGGGTCTGATGGCTCTCTAGCCCCGTGCCCTTTCTAATATGCCATAAGCAGAAGTGAGGGTGGATGCAGAGGTGTCAGTGGCCCTGAGTCTCCAGGGACACAAGCTACTTTGTGGCTTCAGAAGGAAAAATGATCTAGGGTTTGAATGCTGACCATGCTGTGTGTGTGTGTGTGTGGGGGGGGTGGCTGGGTCAGTGTCCAGCACAACCGGAGCCATTCCTCATTTAAGGAGACTTCTGCTCCAACACACAGCTGGACAGCAGAGCTGGAGTTCTGAACAACCCAATAATTTTCTCTTCCTTCCTTCCATCTCTCCCTCTCTTCTTTCCTTTCTTCATTCTTATTTTCTTTCTCTCCTTCCTTCCATCTGTCCTCCCTCCCTCTCTTCTTTCCCTTCCTCCTTCCTTCCTTCCTTTCTTTTTTCTTTGTTTCCTTCCTCCCTCTGTGGATCCTTATTTTCCTTTCTACTTTCCTTCCTTCTCCAGGAACCTGTGACCTTCTATCCTGCACCAGGAACTTTGCAAAGTGCTAAACAAAAAACTAGTGTGTATTGTTGCAACAAGCTCATTTGTTGTCACAGTAGATGATAGAGTGATGCCAAGACTTTGAGTCCTCCCCTCTTTCAGGGCATACTTACCTCTGTGTCCTTCACACTTGCTTCAGACTCTGGCAGAGAACAGGAGCTCAGCAAACATTTGCAAAGTGGGTCGGTGAGGGCAGGGGTGAAGGGAACATCTGCAGCCACAGAGCTGGCAGAGCAATGCGGCCTGGCCTTAACCTAGGGGGTGCAGAGGCTGAGGGGACTTCTCCAGCTTGCAGGGCCAAGATTTAAACTCAGGCATGTGTCCACAAAGCCCACCCTCTTCCCACTGCACCACACTCCTGCTGATCTCCTTCTGCTAAATTCTCCCCTGATGCATGATGTGTTTCACCCCCAACAACCACCCTTCCCTTGGCAGGGCTGGGATTGCCACTCTGACAAGAGGACAGACTGTATCATTATGAAAAGAGAGAAGAATTAATGTCATTTGAGTCTTTACTAGGTCCATGCACCTGGTCCCACAGTGTACATTATCCATGTGAGAAATACATGCATTGCTGACGTACATTATGTCATTTAATTTTCATGATAACGCTGTGAAATTGGCCCCATTTTTTGTCCCTGAGTTAAAGAGAGAAAAACATAACTCAGAGACAGAAAGTAACTGGATAAAAATTACACAGCTCATTAAGTAGCAGAGCTAGAGTTTGAACCTAAGTCTGACTCCATAATAGATGCTCTTAACAATAATTTTATGTTGCATCTCGTTGGCGGGAATGTGCATGTGTGTTTGTGTGTGTGTGTGTGTGTGTGTATCAGGGACAGACAGAAAACAACTTCTTGGGGGCTGGCAATGATATAGGAATTTTTTTTCTCTGCTTTTGCTGTTTGTCCAAGTTTGTCACTTGTGTTTTTATAGGAAGCTGTAGGGACTTCCTGCCTTAACTCTCACAGATGCTGGCCCTGATAATTTGCCTATTTACATACCTTCGGGGCAAGGCGAAGCTCCGAGCTGCTGACTCTTATGGGATTTCAGGACAAGCATTGATGGATCACCTCCTCCCGGTTATCTCTGGGTGTGGGTGGAGGAGGGCAGCCTTTCCTCTGTCTCTAGTGTGGCTGTGAGGCCCTGTGCAGGCCCTGGGCTAGACTCTTTCTCACTGGTTACTGCCTTTGCTCCCAGCAGTTCCCTGGCCCCATCTCTAGGAACTATCACCCATTTTACAGCTGAGGAAAGCTAGGCTTAGGTTGGAGCAGTGATTCCCACTGGGTGCTTGTCACCCCTGAACAAGATGTGTTGTGGCCAAGAGGGTAGAAACGCAGAATGCTGCTCAATATCCCTGTCCAGTGCAAGGACGGACAGCCCCTCCAACAGGAGATTACCCAGCCCACGTATCAATAGTGTCCAGCTGGAGAAATCGAGACTTCCGGTACTTCATAGAATATTCAAGCAATAGGGCTGTCTTTGAACCCAAATCTGCCAAGGCTGTGTACTCATCACAGCCAACTAGGTTAAAGCTGACAGGGCCCTTCCCAACACCTCCACTAGTGGCTTATCTCCGCCACCCTCACAGCTGGTGCCACCTTGCCTGTCCCCTCGAGAGTGTCAGCCGGCCCCTCTCTGAACACAGGCGAGACTTGCCTCAGCAGGCTTCTGGTCCTGACAGCAGCCTCCCTGCAGGCTCATCCCTGTCGTGTTGTGTTTGTTTCTGCATCCTCCCAGCTTGCACACCTCTGAATGGTAAGGCCTGGTTCATTCATAAGAGGCCGTCCTGGTCCATTTCACTTATTCAGAAAATAGCATGTCTGTGCCCGGCCTCTGCCAGGTGTTCACTCTGAGCAAGTGGGATGAGGGGTGGCGCAAAGTGGGGCGTCACCAGATCAGTCCTGACAACAACAATCTCTAGCATGTATCAAACTTTTTATTCCATCCGGGCATTGTTGCCTGTAACCTTCTCGTGATGCTTTAATGAAACATATTTTAATTGATGGCTACCGGGGAAACTCAGTGGGTGCCCTAGGCTGCTTCGGTGGCTGAATAAAACAACCCATTTGTGTGAGCGGAGATTTGGAAGGGGAGCAGCTCTGCAGGTAAAGCAAGGCACCCAGAAAGAACAGCTAGAAGCAGAAAAGCCAAGGGAAACCCAACTCATGGTGGGTCTAGAAAGTTCCAAGAAATAATTCAGTAAGTGAAGATAGTTGTGGGGTTGATCAGATGTCTGGTACCATGCAGCTTGATCTTGGGAAGACTTGTTGGTTGACTTAGCTCAGTGTATAGGTAGCCTCTGTCACTCAGGCCAAAAGCATCCCAAGTAGACTTAGAACAGACCCTTGTGGAGTTCTCACCTTTTCCTGCCCATGAAGAGGTGCCCCAGGTTTTCCCCAGGGGTTATGTTCAGGAAGACTTCAGAAGCCTTCTTGACTAACACTGAAGTCTGTGACCCAAACTAACAGGCGTAGGGTGTGGGCGTATGACTTGAGACAGCTCAAGTGTTTATAACACGAGATTACAGTTGTTTTGACTGATTTATAGGCACAGGGCAATAGGGATGTAGCAAACAGAACCCGATCACTTAGCAGTGGAGGTTATTTACTGAGCACCTGCCCTGCTCTGGAACATGTGAGGGATGAGGAATAATGATAGTGGGGAGGTCCTAGTCCCCAGGATTTTGCGGCCTTGGGGGAAACCTGCCAGGCAAACAAGGTCAAGGGCATAGTGGAAAAATCACAGCTAGTGACTGCAGAGTGGAAACCCCAGTGGGACAAGGTAGGGCCTAGTGTATAAAGGTGAGGTCAGGGAAGGCTTCTGGAGGGGCAGGATACAGGCTGAGTCGCAAAGAAAGAAGTGGAGAAAGGAAGCTAGGGGGGCATTTTGTTTGGAGTAGGAGAAGGTCCCTGAGACCAGTATCTACGAAAAAGTCGGAATTCTAAATTCAGATCAGTCCAAACTCCCAGGACACATGTAGGTCCCCCATTGTCTGGTCCTGGCCTCCCTGCCTCCCCCAGGCCCTAGCCACCAAATCCCAGCCCTACGATTCACCCTCGGCCTCTAGTCACACCACAGTTTTGAGTTTTTCCTCAGGCTCTTCCTCCTCTCTATAAGATGGACAACTTTCTATCCTTACGTGAGCAGCACGAACACCACCTCATCCATGAAGCTTTCCCACCGTCACCGAGTTCCTTCCTCTCCACTCCATCGCACGCGACAGCCCCGCGTGGCACTGCTTGCCGTGACTGACTCCCTCCACAGGAGGCGAGCATCTGCTTGACACCAGGGTCCTGTCTAACTTTGTGCTTCCTTCCACATCCGTGCCCTGCCCCAGGGCAGGCCTCACACTGAAGGTGCACTCACTCCTCATTGGCTGGGTGAGAGGTCATCAACCATGACCTTTTATAATGAGCTGACTTAGAGAGACTGGGGGTATGTTTGCTGTCGTTCCCTCCTATAATGGTGGACGTGAGCCTTGTGTGTCTATTTGAATTAATTGCAATAAAATACAACTTAAAAGTGCAGTTTCTCATAGGGCGCCTGCCCATATGCTGGATGTGGTGGGTTCAAACCCAGCCCCGGCCAAAAAAACTGAAAAAAAAAAAAAAAACCCCAAAAAGTGCAGTTTCTCAGGTGCACTGGCCACATTTCAAGTGTTCCATGGGCACATGTGGCCAGCGGCCATGGTACTGGGGTGCACAGACATTGAATATGTCTATTAGAGCAGAAGGATCTATTGGGCAGCACTGGTGCCTCTACAGAGCAGGGGATGGCCTCCAAAGCCTCCTACCCTGTCCCTGTTCGTGTCCTCTTCCTTGTCCCCAAAGTTTGAAGAGCACCATTTGTGCAATGCCAGGACCTACAAAGGGTTTTGGTGAGCTGGAGTTAACTGAGGGTTATTACTATCCTATGTAAATGAAGTCCCCCTGGCTTGGGTGGGCTTCAGGCCCGCAGAGAGAGCCCAGTGGGTCCCTGTCACCAGACACACTAGAGGCACAGTGCCACGCTGAGCCTGGCTCCAGGGGCTCCTCCAGGCTCACTCGGAAACACAGATGTCTCCCGGCCTTCAGTCGAAAATGTTCTGAGTGGGCAGAATCAGGACAGAGCTATTGGAGATTCTTTTTGAATGTATTTGTTGGAGAAAAAAAAGGAAACAGCTACTTCCTCTTCATAGGATCATCTGGTTCCCCAACTCAGTTAAGAGGCATTTACTAAAACCCCAAGTGGGTTACAAATATTATTATTTTTTTTTTCTTGGAAGGAGATCCCTAGAATACAAACTTCATTGGCAAAGCACATAGGAAGCACAGGTGTCCGGGGTGGAGGGTGGGAAGGGAGGGAACCCGGCTCCCATTTGTCCAGCCTCCTAACACCACCCTGCTGCACAAGGGCACCACCTCTGCAGTGCGGGGGAGGCATGCACAATTGAAAATTCTGCTCTATGTACAATCCCATTTAAAAAAAAAACAAACAATAAAATAAGGATGCTCCTACATTCAAAACAAACTAATTTTCTGCAACTCTAATGTGCAAAGTGCTTTTTATGTGCGGCACCATCTCTGGTCTTCTCAACAACAGGGTGAAGGCTTTGGGTTCAAGTTCTCTTGCTCTTATTTCTATTCCTACCACCGGATTCCATTTCTGGCATACAGTAGGTGTGTAAGAGTTATTTGAGGAAGGATAGGGAGGGGAGAAGACAGAGAAAAACAGGAAGAGAGGAAATGAAAACAAAGAAAATGAGGATAAAAAGATGGAAGGCAGGCAGAGAACTTGCCGTGTATCACTGCTAACTCCAGTTTACAGAAAAGGAAACTGAGGTAAAGTGAGATAATAAGTGGCAGGGACAGGACAGGATGTGAACACAGCTGGTCTGACTCAAAATTGAGTGTGGTTTAACTCTTACTTCACCCAGCCTACCAGTTTCTCTTTTCAATGAAAAACTCATCTATGTGCACTTAGTCACCCCATCTCTCATGGCACCATCTTCTTAATCATAAAGCTGTTGAAAAGGGCTCTCTCTCTCTTCATGGATCTTTGACCTTCATTCCTTTCCCCTGCAGTAACCCCTTCCCCCGTTGTCTGTCAGCAGCAAATTGCACAAATGGTGCAAATTAAAAGTGCATCAACCCGAGCAAGAAAGACTGAGGTGCTCAGAAGACCAAGCCCAGGCCAGCAGCCCGTTCCCCACTGGACCAGCTCAAATTCAAGTTGTGTCAGGACAGAGAGGGTGTTCTACAGAGGGGGTGTTCTTGTTCTTGCTCCACTTTTATAATGAAGCTGTTTGTCTGGAAGTGCAAGGGAAAAAAAAAATGAGTGATGCAGTGATGTGTTTGGGAGCTCATCGGGGGACTTCCCAGCACAGGCGGAGCTGTTGTTAATGGGTCGTGCATGGCCACGATGTTAGGAATAATTAAACTGTTGAGTTCAGAGAAATCCCAGTAGCATGAACGCGATGACGTGACTTCACCCCCACCCCAACACACCATGGAAGAGAGAGACACAGAGGGAGAGAAAGTTTCAAAGGGCTTGTAACAGAACAAAGCACAGTTTTTACTATCGCAAAATCTTTATGTATCGCCATCCTTGAGGTGAAGTTATATCCTTTATGGTCACATTTTGGTAGTTTCCTTAAATTATTGAAGGTATTTCGTAGGGCCCGCACTCTTAGAACAGAGCTGGGAAAGAGGCCCCTGTCCCCCGTCTGGAGGTGGGTTAATGATGGCGCTCCTTGTGCTACGCGTCTAGGACACGGAGGTTAATAAAACCCGTAGCTCTTCTTCATGGGTACCAGGGGATAGTTAATGTTCAGGACTGTGCAGGACCTCAGCTTAATGTTCCGTATGAAGGATAGTGCTGCCAGACGACACCCTCCCTGGTGCCAGCCTCACATATTAACACATACTGGAAATGGGCTGAGCGAATCACGAAAAGTTAGGTGTTTCCCTCCCAGCCAGGTCTCCCAGCAACTCGGGAGATCAGCTCTTCTCATGGGCTGAGAGTTCGGGACCAGGAGTTGCAAGCTGCCTTGCGTAGCCCCTCCTGGCTCTGGGGTGTGGAGCAAGTCCCCCCAGATCTGATGCCCTTCTTTCCTCCTCTGTCTGAGAAAGGGTGAACCCAGCTCTGCCCTCTGGGGCACTGGGTCATAAAGAGGTCCTGGCACCTGTAAGGTAACCTGTAACCAGTTTTCTGGTTACATACACAGGCTTCAAGGTCATGGGAAACCAGCATCAAATCTCAGTGTCAGCCTTCCTATAGACAAAATGTGACCGTCCCCACTGCCACTACTTAACCCCAAATTTTTATGTTGAAACCCTAAGTCCTCATGTGACAATATTTGGACGTAGGGCCTTTAGGAAATAAAGTCCTCACGGTGAGATTTTGCCCAAAAGGAGGCCCTGGGTGGATTACCCCTTCTGCAATATGAGATCCAGTAAGAGGGCACCATCCATGAACCAGGAAGAAAGTCATCACCAGATGCTAAATCTGTCAGCAGCTTCATCTTGGACTTCCCCGCCTCTAGATCTGAGTGAAATATGCCTGTAGTTTGTAAGCCACCCAGTCCATTGTGGGGCCTAGTAGAGCACTTCACAGAGACTAAGACACCCTCTGAATCCTGTGCTCCTCAGGAAAGTTGCCTGACCACTCTGTGTTGGTTTGGCCACTGCTGAAACAGACCCAGAGATGGGACAAGTAATTTTCTTGGGAAGCAGAGCAGGGGTGGGGAATGAAACAGGGAAGGGCCAGGTACCATGAATGGGTCACCAGGGGCAGCTGGAAGTCAGCCCATTGGAGGGCCCCAGGAGGCAGTGGGCCTCCGGGTCCTCCCACCTGCAGGGAAGGAGCTGGGACATTTACACACCAACCTCTGGCAGTCATCAGCTGAGGGCTGTACCAGTGCCTTCTGGCCTGCAGAGTGGGTTTCTGTGAGCAGGGAGAGTTGGGCAAAGGGTAATGCTGATGCTGGCAGTTGGAAATGTGGATGGTGTGTGCTAACATGGGAAAACCGGTGAGGAAGTGAGAGGGACAAAGTTCTTCCTCTCCGAGATGAGGCCAGCACTTCCTACCTTCCAGCATGGTCTTGGGGATTAAATGAGATAAGTCAAGGGCTCACTAACTAGTAGTTATGATGATTGCCAATCTACAGGATGGGTCTTTTCACTATAATTATGGTCATAACTTAGCTCTCAGTGAATTACCCACCTGCGAAGGCTTTCTTCAAGACTGAAATTATTTTGCAAAAATAATTAATTACTTTGGGAAAATAAACTCTCCTGTGTTTTTTGCATTAAAGGGAATTGAAAAGATAAATCAGATGAACATTGTGAGCCCAAAATGTGTTTTCCTCCCTAAGACAAGAAAGTGGGGAGGAAGGCTTGATTTCTGGGGACCACGTTTGAGTGAAGAACAAAACTTGTCCAATTCTATTGTCAACTAACAGGAGTCTGTAACATAGCCTGTCATCTCTCTAAGTTTCTGGAAATCCTTCCTTTCTAGGAGCATTTGAAACTTGTGTTTCTGCAATACAAGGAGTCAGTGGGATGTCTTCGCCCAGAGGATGATGCAGTGTCCCTGTGTCTGTGCCCAGAGCCTCTTGCTCGGTCTTTATGAGATCACAGGGAGACATGTCATTGGTGGAGTATCTCAGCCTGGCCCCTCCACATAAATCTTTTGGAGTGCTGGTGGCTTCCTAGATGACATGGATTTACTGTTTTGACATTGATGTGGGCACTGCTATGCTTGTGGGTGCTTTGAGATGTTTGAGCCCAAAGTGTCACCTGCTCTGAAGGACAGACACTAGAACAGGTATCTAGGACCCAGTATCTAATCTTCCAGGCCCAGGGACACTGTGGCCCCTTTGTGGTTGTGTGCTTATCAATAGAACCTTCCATAAGGATGTGTTGAACAAGCAATGAGTGAGTGAATGAATGGACTCTGAAATGCACAGAAGTGAGAGAGAGAGAGAAAAGCCGCTTTTAGCAGGAAAAAAAGTAGATTTAGGGATTTGCAACTTCACTAACTGCCGCCCCTCGATGGTGCTAAAATATAGGAGGCCAAGCCATCGACACTCGTACGTAAATCTGAGATTTCCCTTTTTGACTTCGCAAATTCAGTTCAATGCTGTCATGCACTGGGGAGATATCCCCGTCTCATTCCCAGTGAAGAATAAATAGTGTTCAGGCTGCTAAGAAAAAAAAAAAGAAGGAGAAGAAAGGAGAGATGGCAGCACTTCTCATTTCAATGTGCGTCATTAATTGACTCACAGCACCCCACGCTGTAAGCAGAGTGACAGTGTGGGGACTCAGTCAGGAATCAGTCCCTTCCTTTCTGCCACCATCCTCCAGCTCTTAAAGGGGAAAACAGTGTAAAATAAATAAATAAATAAAAACCCAGACACTAAATGCATGTGAGGAGCTCCTAGGAATCAGACATCATCTCCTGTGGGTTTTAACAAATAATGGAAACAGATCAGAGTAGAGAGTGTGTCAAAGCAATATCAAGAGTTTCTAGAAGCTCATGGGAATGTGGGGTTCACAATGAATGAATGGAAGTGACTTTGTTTTTGTTACTGTCCTGTCCCCACTTCACCCAACCACTCACCTTTCCCAGGTGAGACAGGCCCTGGAAGGGAGATGACCTCTCAACCTCCCCAGGAGTCCTTGGCTCAGAAAAAGGAAATCCACCTGACCCTCAGGGTCCTGAGCCTCTGATTTCTATGGGACATTTGGTCACCGAGTCACCCTTCTATTCAGACCTTTGTTCTGATATATATCAGTGGCTACCCTATGTTAGGACGACATCCCTGTCCCGAAATGTCACTCTGTCTATATATGTCAATATGGTACAGTCTTGCTAGAATCCAGAGGTAAATGGACATCTAGTCCACCCAAGGGGTCAGACAAGACTCCTCAGAGTGGACTCTAGGCTTTTGGGGAGGTGCAGGTGTGGACCTGCACTAACCGGGAAGGGTGTTCTGACAGTGGAGACGCAGAGGCAGAGACTGTTCATGACGAGGACCCGCCATCACCACCCTGAGGCTAAGACCTTTCAGTGTGCAGCCATCCCTGGGGACTCAGGCCCTCTCACTTCCAAGCCTTCTTACACCAGCATCCCAGGTGAGAGCCCCTGATTCCTACTCTAGAGTTCATTGAGCACACACTGGGTCCTTTACCCACTTGGGGGTTTCCCTTAGCTGTGGAAAACTGGCAGCTGAAAGGGACAGAGCGCCAGAGCCCATGCTTTTCTGGAGCATCTGGTTTAGTGGGGAACACAGCTGTATTAGTAAATGCTGTATATTGGGTAACGTGTGAGAAGGTGCTGCTACTGAGTTGAACCCTGTTTGTTGACGTCAGGGGGTGTTATGAATATGCACATTTTACAGATGAACAAACTGAGGTGCCGATGAAGTCACTTGTCATAGCAAAGAGCTAGAGTCCATCTGTAAGGGCCTAGGGCCACTCCATCCTACAATAGGGTCACTATGAGTGGGAAAAGAGCTGGGTACCAGGTCTTCATATGTGCCCAGTTCAGTCCCTTTGGGGTCTCTGGGTTTGTTGGAAGGACATGGGTTAAGATTCCTGTCATCCCGACCCTTTAGAGCACTTACTTGCTCACCCCTGGCAGCATGTGCTCCTCAACACCTGCTCAGGCAGCTTCTGCTGTGAGAGCCTCTGGGGAGAGGAAGGAGAAGTGCCCCTTTCTTGCCTCATTGCCAGCAAGTGGCAGTCCCTTTTGGTCTGTCACAAGCCATGGAGACTCTGGGGAAAGCCCTGCCAGGTCACCGGGCCTTTCTGGCGTTTATCTGACTACACCCCAGCACCTCCAACCTTTCCCCTCGGGCTATGCTGGCCGACCGACCTTGGCCTGTTTCTGGCCTTGGCAGGCAGGCGCCAGCCCTGATCCTGGAGTTGTGCCAGGCCCCACCCAGTGCTCTGCCTCTGTTCACCATGCAGCTGCAGGCCCAGGACTCGCAGAAGAGAGCCTCCCAGGGTGCAGGTACAAGGCCCCTCCCCCTAAGGACACATACAAGGAATCTGGGGCCATGGGGTCTCTCCTTGTCCCCTTTCCCAGGCCAGCTGGCTCTCACTCATGTGTTCTCTCTCTTTCCTCCCACTTCTCACATACACGTACATACACACACATGCACACTTGGATTTAAACCCTGGGTAACAGCTTGTGTTTCACCTGTTGTTTCTGTCCCCCAGATGCTGCATTGAGCTGACACTTGTGATCTCATTTAATTCTCACTTTCTTCCTAAAGGCTCTAGGAAAGAAGTACCCCCATACTTCTCATTTTGAGATAAGTAAACAGAGGCGCAGAAGAATCAAGCATGTCTGTTCACAGCCTCAGACAGCTTATGAAGTGACAAGGTCTGAATTCAAACCCACATTTTTCTGGCTCCGCAGCTTACGCTCCAGCCACTTAGCAGCTGTGTGGCTTAACACACTATTTAACCCCTCTGGGCCTCAGCTTCCTTAGATGGACAATGGGGATAGGATAATTTTCAAGGCTTTTGTGAAGATTAAATGGCTGATGGCAGGGCTACGTGGGCTGCCTAGAGCCAGGGACATCGCAGCAAGTGGCAGCTGACATGTATGCCAATGTCATTATCAGCAACCCCAGCTAACCCGTCCCTACCTGAGAGCACCTGCTGGGTCTCCCTAGCCATCGTCCTAGCATCTCGTGTCCTGGACTCTGTCTCCTCTTTCATGCCTGACAGCCACTAATTGCTTTGCTTCCTTTCTGGCCTCCATATTCTGTGTGCCACAAGACCCAAAGATTCCTGTATTATTCTCATCATCGTATTTAGTATTTCTGTGGCGTATAGACTGGTACCCTAACATCAATTTTGGGTTTTTTTGAAGCTCATGCATACATTTCCCCAGACTTATTTCATGTCCTAAGCCAGCTTACTCTGCAGAAAGAAAAACAATTGAAAATGAGGAGCTCTCCCTAAACCCAATAAAATCTATGAAGTACATTGTCAGTAGACCTTGGACTTAAATGCCAGTCTTCCCACTGTGTGACTCTGGGCAATTTACGTAATGTCTCTGATCTGTGTTTCCTGTTTCAAAGTAGCAGTGGATGATGCTGGTGATGCTGGATGATGTGATGTACAGGACCTGCCCATGGGGATTGGGAGGGAGCTCTACGAGAGGATGGCATGCCCATGCCTGGCACATAGTATGTGCTCAGCAAAATACTACATCAGAGTCTAAATCACAGTAGAATTAAACACTATGAGTAGTTTGGGGACCAAAAAAGGAAATAAACAAATGTGCTTTACTTGAATAAATCTACTTAGGAAAAATGGGGAAGTGGAGCAAGGTGGGCACTGACCAGGAGTGAGTGAGGTCCCAGCGCCACACTGTGTCTCAAACCAGGCGGGGCCTTGGGTGACAGCAGAGGACAAGGTCCAAAGACACTTCCTGGTGAAATCCTTGAAAGCAGAGCTGAGCCTCCTTATCTGCTGGCTCAGAGTCCACAGCCCCAGGGCTAGAAGCCTCTGTGTGTGTGTGTGCACGCGCGCATGCCCTGCCATGTTTATCATGTTTATCAGGCCTCTCCTTGCAGCCAGCACTTCAGCTTTTCAGATTTTTAACATGGTGGGGCTTAGACGTGGCAGCACCCTTCTTCCCCAAGGGATACCCTGGCCGGTTCTCAGCATTCACTCCCAATAATAAAGGGTCGAAAGTCAACTGCTGGAGTTTCATAAACAGGATGACCAAGGCCAAGATGTTGCCTGGGCTCCAGGATTCCTGGCTCCTGCTTCCAGCCGCAGAATCTCTGTGGAGTCACATTGCAGGTGGTGATAGCAGCTGACTTATTTACTCTGCAGAGTGGTCTGGGAGTCACATCCCCATCAGCAGATGCTCTTCCACTCTCAGGGGACACCTGTGAGGAACACATTATTCTACCCATTTCAGAGTTGAGGAGACTGGAAAGCAAAGAAAGCGATACATGGGCCTATCTCCTCCAAAGGAAGACAGTTACAGGTACACAGGGGACAACACAATCCCTCTAATGACCCTGTGGCATTAGAATTCTCCTTACCCATCAAATGAAGAAGAAACTGTGCTGATAGAGGCTAAGACCTGGCCCAAAGTCACCCAGCCAGCAGACATTGTCGTCAGAATTGGGAACTAAATAGTCTCAGATACCATCTGCCACCCTGAGCCTTCTCCAGCCCAGGGTCTCTCAGTAGCGACCCTGCTAAGAATTTGAGATAAACCATTCTTTGTAGTGGTCCTGTGCCATGCATGGTGGTCAGCAGCATCCCTGGCCTTGAACCACTAAATGCCATTAGCAACCACCTTCCGTCTTGTGACAACCCCCAGTGTCCCTAGACGAGGCCAACAAAGCCCCAGAAATAAGCAGCCCCAGGTAAGAGCCACTGCTCTAGACCCATGTCAGGCACTGTAATTATTACTCAAAATCCTGGTCTGACTTGAAATTGTGATGATAGTTATTAAGTCCTTGCCAGTGTCAAGCTGGCATTTGGGCAGCTACTGGCTGACTCAGGCAAGCTTCAGCTATGGTGATCACATCATTTATTATCCAAAGTAGGATTCTTTAGAGATGAAATCAGGGACTATTCAACATTAAAAAACTATGTCAGGAAAGAGGCACATGTTGGCACTGTCAGAGGCAGGCATGCTGGGATGAATGTGCACCCTGCCTTGGTCACCCCCTGCAGGTGAGAAGGCCAAGTACATGACCCTGCCACTTCCTGTTTCTTGTTGTTCCTTCACCTGCTGGAGGTGGGGGTCCTAGGTTAAGGGCTCTAGAAATCAGAGAATTGGCTGCTTTTCTTCTCTCCTACCTTCAAAGAGTCCCCTGGCTGGGCCACATCCACAGCCAAGTCCTTGATTTTCTTAAATTAGTCAGAAAATGGAAAATGACCTCAAGGACTTGGTAACCAATTTTCCTCACTCTCTGGCTAAGCTGAGGCTGAGATGTTAGGGCTCCCGGTATGATCATCTAACTTATAGGGAGCTAGTTTTACTAGAGAGCCACAGTTTGAGGGAGTATTTTTCAGACCAATTTTGATGAATCATCTTTAATTAGGAGATGGTGAACAGTGTTCCTTCCTTCCAAAACACATGTTGATGGCAGTGATGGTGACAACGATGGTGATGACTGTGATGAAGTCTCGATGAACAAGCACTCACCACATGCCTCGTCTTGCATTAACACTTGAGGAGAGTTAGTCTACCTCTTCCTTTCTATAGCGTTTATACTAACTTTATCCCCATTTCATGGATATGAACTCTGAGGTTCCAGGAAGATAAGTAACTGGGGAAAGGTCATAGAGTTTTTCAAGGTTAAAGCTGGAATTCAAGGACAGGTGTATTGATTCCAGAGCCCAGAGAGCACAGCTGCTCAATCCTGTGGTCAACAGTCATCTGTCTACTGAGTGCCTATTCCAGGCATGATGCTAAGTGCTGAATACTGTGAGAGAGATGAGTCTCCCCTGCCCTAGGGGAGCCCATGGTATAGCATAGGAGACGGACGACACAGCAGGTGATCAGTGGAATCAAAGTACAAGGAATTGTGGGGATACAATGCATTCCTTTAACCTAGCCTGCACTGGGGGAAGGGTTTGTCTGGTCCAGCTCTCAGGGCCAGGGGGTTTGAACAGCATCTTCAGGGTTGAGTAGGATAAGCCAGAAAAGCAAAGGAGAGTGCCAGGCAGAGGGGCCAAGATGAACAAGGCAGGTCGATGTGGAAAGAGACATACATTCATGGTGGGTGGAGGGGTCAAGTCCATGGTAGGGATCTCTTGCCAATGCAGCATGAACACACACGTGCACACACAAACACACAATTCAGCCATATCCTGTAATGCTAATGCCATCAAACCCTTATTCTCTTTAGGGGGCCCAAGAATTCTAACTCTGCCTCCCAGTTTGAGGAGCTCCCTCAGAGAGAAGATTATCTGCCTCTCTTTCTCCATTCTTCTCTAGCAGGCACAATAACACCCCTTTCCCTGCCCTGCACCCCCACAAGGTGTCTGTGTCCTCACCCTGGGGAGTTTACAAATATGAAGGGGATATGTTATGTTATGAATGTGTTACAGGAAGATTGAGGTTACAGTTGGAATTGAGGTCACTAATCAGTTGACCTTAAGATTGTTATGGATTATCCTGGTGGGCCCAATTTAATAGCAGGATTCCTATAAGAGGGTGGTAAGAGGGTCAGACCCAGAGGAGATGGGGCAACGGAGGCAGAGGTTGGAACGGTGTGATTTGAAAGTGGAGGAAGGGACTACAAGCCAAGGCATGCAGGTGGCCTCTAGAAAGTAAAAAAGGAAGAAAACAGGTCTTCCCTAGAACCTCCTGAAGGAATACATACCTAAAGACACCTTAATTTTGGCCTAGTGAGGCCCATGTCAGACTCCTGATCTCCAGAACTGTAAGGTAATAAATTTGTGTTGCTTTAAGCAACTAAGTTTATGATAAGTGGTCACAGCAGCCATAGAAAAGTGATACATCTTCTTTTCCAGAATCAGGCTTATTCCTCAGCTCAGCTAGGTAAGCCACAGAGTCACTAGCAACCTGGCAGCAGTGCAGTCTGCAGGGGTCTCACCTTCCACTGAATTCCTGGGGATTTAAGGATATCCTTGTCTCACCTAGAAGCAGGGGTCTGTCCCCCTCGCATTGCTATGCTAGCCTCCAAGGATATAAATGCCTCCTGTCATGCCCTCACCCACACACATCAGGACATTGATAATATGGCCCCAAGAAGGGAAGGGAACCTAGAGGTCCTAGACATCAGGAGTTCCTGGAGTGGATTCATCGTCCACGTAGCCAGCTGGTTCCATCTAGACTGTCATCATCACACACTGCATTTTTTTTTTTTTTTAACAAAAACTACAGTATTATAGGCAGCTGGGGTTTTATCATTCACATTGATTTCAAAAAAAGAACATTCTGGCGCTAATTAAAATAAAAAATACAAGCTGTAGAAATATTCGAATGTCACAGGGCTTCATTATTTACACCATTGATTTCGACAGGCAGATAAACACAGTGAGACATGGGCTCGGCACTGTTTAAAGAGCAAAGCGCTGTTAATCTGCATTTAACTCTGCACACATGGGTGAGATTGCATGCTTGCCTTTCCTTGGGTGAGAAAACCATGGTTAAAAAACAAACTTTGCTCCTGGAGCCCTGGCATTGTGGAAGACACAGATGGCAAAGGGATTCCAGCCAAAGCAATTATTAATTCAAATAGTAGCTTGTGGGTCACCTATGTTGTGTGCCAGGGCAGTCAGTGTCTTCCATTCTTGGGTCAGCTCACTTCATCCTGGCAGATCGCTGGAGAGGTAAGAATTTTGGTCCCATTTTACAGATGGGTCAGCTGACTTCAGGAGAAGGCAAGTGACTTTGGCAGCCATATGGCCACAGCATGGCAGGTATTTGGGCCAGGCCAGCTGGCCCAGAGTGGACATTAGAATCACCCTGGGAGCTTTAAAAACCCAATACCAGGGTCTCATTCCAGAACTAACAAGGGCAAGTGTCAGGGGGTGGGAAGCAGGCAGGGGGCTTTGTAAACATGCCCTGTGGCTTCAGTATGCTGCCCTGTTGTGGAACCACCACTCTCCACCCACTCTCCTGCCAACACCCTCTAAATCCACTTATTCAAAGGACATGCTACTGTTGACCCATTTTAGAGATGAGGGATTTGAGCCTCAGGTCATGTGATGCCCACTGATTTGGGAATTGAAAGAGACCGTTCTAGAACCTTTATCTTCAACTACAAAATGGCTTCCTAGCGGGATATTGTTAGTGGGTCAAGGAGGCTTTTTCCAGGAGAGTGCATTGCACCTTGGGGACATATAAAAATTGAATCAAGCTTTTTCTTTTCTTGTGGTTTCTACTTTGAACAACTGTGAAAGCAAAACTCCTTTTGCCATGAGCATCCCCTTTTTCCTCTGGAGTGTTAAGCCCCTAGTATCCACTCAAACCTATAGTTTTTCTTTTAAAGCTGCAACAACAAACAAGTCTTGGTCCACATGGACCCGGGATAGACCCAGGAGGGCTTCTGCATCTGAGCCCCCAGGAGTATGGCCTCCTGGTGCCCCGAGCCTTAACCTGACTTCCAAGGAGCTTGCCCCAGAGGACAGACGCCCTTTTCTGCAGCAGCCTGGGCTCTCAGAGCAGAGCGTAGGACCTGCTACACATAGGGATTTGGGTCATTTCCTTTCTTAATTTATTACCACTTAGTAAGGAATTGACTCGTCTCTCCAAGACGCCAAGATATGAATGAAAAACCTACCCTTGGAAAGGTTTGTTTGTTTGTTTGGGGGTTTTTTCCCCCTTGGAAAGTTTGGATGATGAGATTTAATTACTCATTCTGCAAAGGCAACCAGGGAGTATTGGTCGCGGGGTCTGATCTGCTCTCTCTCTTCTCTCCGTCTGTCTCACTCCCTCTCGCCGTCTCTCCAGCTCTCTCCCACTGAACTCTCCTCACTGTCACACCACATCTCCTCTTCTGTGCACACACCTTCTTTCTTCTGTAACTAAAGATGAGTAACTCTGTTAGTGTCTCACAACAACACATTTACACTCTCTCAGTCCTGGAGATCTGAAGACTGAACTCAAGATGTCCGCAGGGCTAGTTGCTTTTAGGAGACTCCTGGGGGACATCTGTTCCCTGGCTTGTCTCCTGGCTACTGGCGGGGGTGGTGGTCATCCCACTGTTCCCTGCCTTGTTGGCACCACGCTCCGTGCCCTGCTCCCATTGCCGCATCACAGTGGGTGTCTCTGTATCTCCTAATGTCTTACAGTGACTTCAGTGTTGAGATTAGGACCCACCCTACGCATTATGATCTCGCTGAAATAATTAAAACTCCAAAGAGCCTATTTCCTAGTAAGTGTATGTTCTGAGTTTCTGGAGAATATGGGTCTCAGGAAGGCACTGTTCAACCTATTTTAGTATCTTCCATCTTACCAAATCAGTGCCGCTTAGCTGCGTGACCGAAAATGCCCATTGGATTGTGTCCCCCACCTATAGATACCGCTTTCTGTTGCTTACAGAGTATGACCCAACACCTTGGTTGGCCTCCAGGCACTGACCTTCAGCTCAGAGCACACCTACCAATGTCCGCCCAAGCTGGGTTGACCCCTCTGCCCGTCACTCGAGCCTTTGCTGCTCTCTGGGCCTGTGGCAGACAGACCCCTAGCCTGGAGACATTCCTGGCGGTGACGTGTGCAGGTTGAGGAATGAATGCATACATGCAGTGAGCAGTGATCGTTTCATAAGCATCTACTGCGTATTCCGTGCTCTGTGCTCAGATTCAGAGGACAGCATGTGCCCTGTCTGGCGGGGGAAACAGATCTGTAAACAAATTATCAAAATGCAATGAGACCGAGGCAGTAAAAGATGTCTGAGCCGACAGGTAGGGGGCCCTGGGGAGGAGGAACCAGCGAGGCCTGTGGGACCAGGAGGAAGTCGGGGAGAGCCTCCTAGCAGAATAACTTGGAAACAGAGTCTGGAAGGAAGACATTCAGTCTGACTCCAGCTGCCAGGAATAGAGAGCAGGTCAAGGCACCCCAAACTGAAAGGAGACTGTTTTGCTTCCCTGGCTGCTTCTAGACCCGGATGGGTTTGCAGCAGCTCTGTCCCCATCACCAGGCTGAGCTGTGTCTTCTCTCTGGATTCTTAATTTATTTTGCTGTCTTTCTTGAGAACTTAGGCAGCCATACAGAGGGCCTGGCCCTGTAGAAAGTGAGCTAAGGAGAAATGAGTTCTTAAGGGATATGAGTTCATTTCCTCTCCTGTGAGACCAGAGCTGTGCAGAACCTACCCCGGAGGGCTTTAGTGTGGGTTAAATGGGGCAGCCCATATGCTGTCCTTTGCCCTGTGCCCAGCACATAGAAACACTCACACATGTTCTGCTTTGCTACTACTGTCACCTTCATTATTATCAGTCACTTTCTTATGATTGCTCATTGCTTTTGCAACC
Organism: Arctocebus calabarensis; assembly: GCA_963573935.1. Classification (NCBI taxonomy): domain Eukaryota; kingdom Metazoa; phylum Chordata; class Mammalia; order Primates; family Lorisidae; genus Arctocebus; species Arctocebus calabarensis. The sequence goes on along the minus strand of CAUYON010097936.1, from coordinate 20,594 downwards.
TCAGAGGTTCTCTCATCTCAGCATCCTTCAGCCCCTCTATAAAAACCCCTTTTTCCTTTAAATGCTGCCAATGGCTGGCTCAGACTCTTAAGATCTGAGTTCAGATGGCCAGAAAAGAGAAGCTGGCTGGGCAGGTGTCCACAGTCATAGGTCAGAGTTGACTGTGGATGGAAATCTCTCGGATCTAGAATGACCCTTGTTCTAGATACCTGGGGATGGACAGGAGAGGGCTGCCTGGACCCCAGGGCTGCTGGGTGGTTGACTCCACTCAGGAAGTCACCTAAAACAGGCCCATCACTGAGGGCTATTTTGGCAGAAGGACCCTTGGGGAATAAAACAGAGCACAGAGACCTGTGCACTTACTGCGTTATGTGCCCCTTAAAGAGAGACTTGGGGTAATGTCCTAACTCATTCAGATGAGGCAGAGGAGGCTCCATCTCCCAACCCCTACAACCCTCACCTGTGAATCCTGATATTCAGGAAGGTTGACCCACCCTGGGGATTTGTCAGTCGTGCACATCAGCTCTGGCCTCCTTCTCCAGCCCTGCAAGGGACTAGCCAACCCCCAGAGTCAAGTGCATAGGTACAGCCCAAGGACTATGGAAGCCTTTGTTTGTTCTCATCTGCAAAGCCAGGCTGCCAAAACATATTTGGAATATAATGAGAAATAACGGAATCAAAATAATGTAAAGGAAATAAGTGCTGAAGAGGATACTCGACATCCTTTCTGAATAGATTTCCTGCCAGGGAGACGGGAGCAAAGGGAATGTTTTACCCCTGGGGCCCAGGCAGACAGTGGTCCTGGAAAGGAGAAAAAAAAATAACTTCCTGGAAGAGAGTCTTTTAATTGTTCTTCTAAGAGGGAGGCAGGAGCTGCCAAGGCCCGGAACGAGTCCCCGTTATTGGGGTGACTGCATTTACTCAGCCGTGGGGAGAGCAGAGGATCCCCCAAGCCCAGGCACAGGGCCTGCGGTGGTGGCTTCCCAAGGAGCATCGCTTGGGTTTGGCACCTGGTTGGGAGGGGACTCAACATCCGAGGGTTCCCACGTGCTGAAGGAGGACAGAGAGAGCCAGGTGGCCTTGGGCTTGGTCCCGTTTGGGCCACCTCTGCAGCCAGGCGGCTTGGTGTAAATGTCAAGACTTTCTCCAAAGTCTTCCTGACGAATTCTAATCCTACCTCATTTGTAAAAGCTCATCAGTAAAAATTTTAGGCGCCAATTTGGCTGAATACCTGGCTGAGATATAACGCCCGATATGTGAAAGCCGTGGCCCAGCATTGCTGATTCAGCCTGATCTCTCTCTTGCTCACTCACTTTTGTTCTGTCTCTCTTTCTCCTTCCCCCTTTTCTCTCCCTCCCTTGTCTTATTCCTAGGGATAGAGTTGTGGGAGGCACATGTGCTTGGGCATCAGCCCTCTCAAGAAGCAGACGATGCACTTTGGCAACAGGACAGAAAAACCTGATGTGACTCTTTTTCCATTTCGTTCTTCTGCTTGCCCTCCTAGGGGCAGACACTGGCCTGGGTGCTGGGGGAGCCTGGACCTGGGGGCACCTGCACTCATATCCAGGGTGCCCCCGTTTCCCTTGCTGCTCTACTTCTGTACGTGGTCTAACTACAGATGTTTCTTCCAATCTGTATTTGAAAAGTCTGCTCCTAGTTTTCACACCATTTCCTGCAACTCTATTACAGTCTTAACAACCATCATGAACTTAAACCTTCTCACCTTAATAGAAATGGCCAGCAGGTGCTCCATGGGGAGGCTGTTGCTCCCCTCCTCTCTCTGGCCATGTTTTGGGGCCTCATCCTTCAGCTCTGTGCCTACAGCGAGGTATTAAAAACATGAATAAAACAAACAGCATAATGAAATAACTGGCTTATTGGCCTGTCAGTGTTTTCTGCTGCTTACTTTATTCTTCATTCGTCCCTGGAAGAGGTGTGATATTATTAATCCCATTTTATAAATAAGGAAACTGAGGCACAAACAAGTGAGCAATTTGCTCAATGTCTCAGAGCACTAAGATTCCTGGCCAGGATTTGAATTCAGCTTGCCTGGCTCTGCAGTCTGGGAGCTGAGCTATGTGCTACACTGATGGAGCGAGATACTTTCCACCAACTAGCCCACAGATAAGAGTGACAGGGAGAAACTCAACAGTGGGCTATCCAGGTGGTTGGAAGCCAGCACAGTTGTGGGGACCTCTGTCTTGGAATAGATCCAGTGCCTGAGGGCTGAGAGACAGTAGCCTGGAAATCCCCCAATAAGCATCTTGGAGAGAGCAGGTGGCCTTTGAGAGCCAGGATTGTTGTAGGATGCCCGGTGCAAGCAAACCTCTTTCCAGGAGAAGTGACCCCCACCTCATCATGTTCCAAGCTAGACCAACGTGGTGACCCAGTTATCAGATTATCATGCAGAACAAGGACAATTCATTTCTCCACCCCATCTTATCTCCCAGATCTCACGAAGCATTTCCAAGTTTAGTTTCTGGTTGCCACTTCCTGAGCACTGGCAGCTCTGTGGCAAGAGTTCGGAAATCTTGGATTCTGCAGTGGCAAAAGCACACTCCGAGGCTGAATGCACCTCACTCCAGGCCGGGTTTTTCATAATGGGTTTTCAGGCCAGTCTGTTCCGTGATGTGTAATTGTTAGCAGTTGTAAAAAGATAACTCACATTTTTAAAAGCTTAAAGCTTGCTCTGTGCAGATAAAAACTGTGACAAATTATGTTCTGAAAAATCATAAAAGTAGAGAGAGACATGTTAATAACCAAAGGTGGCATTTCATTTAGAGGTCAGCCAGAGCTATTAAAGTGGTCAGGAATTTCAAGCTTTGGCAGTAGTGATTTGACCATATCACTTATCTCCTCTAGCCCATGCCTAAGTATCTCTCTCTTGGTAAAAAAATAATCCACAGACAGTAATATGAGAGGTCAGGGTAACTAGGGAGAAAAGCAATATTGCCAAAATAAACCCAGATTTCAAAGAGAACGATTCAAAGTCTCCAAGGCCGTTTATTGCTTGGGCTACCCACATATGTTTGGGGATGCAGTTGTACACGCCATCCCCAACATACATGTCCAGGGTCATGCACATGTAACCACGCACACATACATACACACTCCTTGTGAAGTAGCCATGTTGTAGTAAAAAAATGAGAAAAATGGTCTAAAGATTCAATGAGAAACATGACGGGTATGGGGAAGACCATCTGGTTTTCCCCAAATTAAAAATAATAATTAAAAAAATGTATTTCTTTAGCTGAGGAAGAGTCAAGTCTGAAAGGTGAGCGATCTGCAGTCAGTGGGATAGACTCCAAGGTCCCTACAGTGGCTGAGAAAGAGCTGAGCAGAATCTGACCTATGGCTGTTTTGAAAATAGGGGATTGGCAAGAGGTTGATTGAGTCTATTCAAATGTTTGCTACCCACACCTGTCAAGCCTTACCAGACAAGCCTTATAGTCTCAGGCGGGATCAATTTTCTGTAGTAAATTGTTGTTTCTTAAATAGTCATATTCCATGCCCCCAGAGACTCAGGTCTCAAGGGGTCTTCTGATAGGATGGTAGCAGTAAAAACAAGGTAATAAAACCAGTGTCAAGCACGGACCTTGAAAAAAAGGATGAACTGTGAATCATGTCAGCTGAGTTTTGACTTTATGATAACTTAGCTGGGCACAGCTAAGCAGGTCACTTAACTTCTCTGGGCCTTGGTTTTGACACCTGCGAAATCGATGTGTAAATGTGTATAAAAGACGTAAGGGGGAGGTGCTGATGCAGACCCATAACCCCCCATCCCCTTTCCTTAAAATAGTCTAAATATTCCTGTATGTTTCTATGTCCTGAGGACATCAGTAAAGTTTAGTCATTTTTTTGAAATCACTAATTGTTATGCCATTTTATTGGCTATTCTTTCTTTGTAGGAGATAAGGAAAAACAAAGGATTACAGAGAGAGAGTTCTGCTCTGATAATGGAGATTGCCCATAGTTGTTTGTTTGTTTTAAAACATTTAATACACATCTGAGAAAAACATAATAAAATAGCAAAATGGCTTCCACATGTTGAAGAGAAACACCACACAGGCTGCATATGGCCTCAATTGCATTTTCTCTAAAGAGCTTCCCTTTGACGATGCTGTTCTATGGTAAGAAATCCACCTAAGAGCAGCCATTTGTTTTTTTAAATATCTACATGATTTAGCTTTACTATAATGTACAAATCTTAATAGCCAAGAAATATCAACTTTTTCCAAAGGCTATATAGGCCAGACCAACACATACAACCTAGGCAAATATGTATATATATATGACCAAGTTTTAATGCACTATAAATAAAAATTATTATGCATCTATTTCAATTCTTCATAGATCTTCTGTACCACTGAGGAATTGAGAAAGGAGAAGCAAGTGAAACCAGGACAGTGGATCCTATAATTCGCACTAAGTCTGAAATGAATTTATAATAAAATTCAGTTGAAATGTTGAGGCAAGAATGTCATCACTGTTTTTGCTTACTCATAAAGAAAATATTACTATTATTGATTTATAATGTACTATGTACTCTACTAACTGCTTGGGAAGACTCTAAATAAAACATCCTTCCTAAAGGAGTTAAAGTAACAAGGGATTACCTAAATCTCTTCATTGGAATCCTCCTATGATGAAGATAAATTTCTGTAATTCTTTATAATGCTTAAATATTTGGTTTTATTTAGGTGCCCAGAATTACTCATAAGTAGCAATTACTGGGAATGAATTTCAAATAATCTTTTTTTCCCAGAAAATCTTAAAGAACTGTTTTTTTTCAATGTGTGGACAATTGATAAACTTTTCTTATAGCATATTTATGAATAATTACTATTCTTTCCCTGATTTTTGAATGAAATGTTTATCAGATATTTTCTTAGGTGATCAAATATTTTTTAAAAAATGTCCAGGTTAACATAAGGATGGAGGGATATATGTCAAACCCCCTGGGTGAAGGGCTCAACTGCAATTTGGACTTTACGTAATGAATGCAAACAGTGTCCCCTAATCACAAATATTCTTGATATATACATTAGAACTAGTTCATTCTCTTTATCCTTTTTAAACATACTGCCCAGCGCAAAAGTGTAGGCATATAAAATGGATGATCATTCAGTATCCATTATTATTACATCATTGTAATAAAGATTGTACACACACACATGCATGCATAGCCTCAGAATGGTATTCACTGGTCACCATCACCTTATTCAACCTGCACTGATGTTCATGTATAATAATGGAGCAGACTTCAAGTATTATCAAGATGACACTAATAACTTCCCATTGGGACTACAGCTTTGACCTGGTGGGTTTTGTTTTTCTCCTTTAGTAGTGGATGCTGGGATTTTAAGGATGGCTTTCCATCTAACTAGTAAGGGTATAAATGGATATCAAAAACAGAGCCTCCCCGGGCCCTTTGTGCATCAAAATGACTTATCTCTTAGACGTGCTTATGGGAAGGGTTAAAGGGGTAGACATTTGAGATGAACAACCAAACATAAATACTTAGTACCTGGGAGAGCACCCTTGTTCAGTGGGATCATAGTGCATGGGGAGTTTGCTGTTGCCAGGTGCTACAGATTTCTGGAATGGTTAGGAGAGGACTTGCTTACTTTAATAATGGAAGATAATAATGACATCAAAAAATGACAAGTGTGAATTTTTTTCAGCAGACAGTTCATTTTGGGAAAGTCTACATTTGAAGCCTTAGGATAGAGCTAAACTGTAAGCAACTCGATAACTGAACCTATGTCTGACTCCAAAGCCAGGTTAGCTCTTAATGGCAGTGCAGTGGGGTTTATAATGTCTACCAAACTGGGTTTTTACATACAATAATATATGGGTATATTATATACCCAATATATATATAATTGACTTTTACGTATAATAATATCTCTGGTTGGAAAACTGCCTTCTAATGACTCCGGGAGATTTCTTGGGGCTTGTCCTTTGGGTCATCCATCACCTTCTCTAACCTTCTTTCTGGGTATGTCCTTGTTAGGTTGTCCCATTTCTACTCATTTACATCATTAGGCATCATAATTTTTGATTATGTTTTATACACTATTAATTATGCATGTGTATACAATTACATATTCATTTATCTACACAATCATTTTCCTTCCTCTTCCCCTAAACTCTAAGCTCTAAGGACAGGCTCATGGTTTCCATCCCTTGAAGCCTAATAAAGTACTTGGTACCTAGTCGGTGTTCAGGAAATAGCTATTAAATAAATTAATGAATGTTGAAAAATATTGTTAAATACTAAGTATATGAAGTATAATCTTATTATTTAAAGCCAGAAGTAGATAACTTGCTTGCATACATTAACACGGGAAAATTTGGAATTTATCATTTCACTTTCCTCATTTTTTTCTTACATAAAGAACATATAGAGCTTAAAATTGAAAAAAAAAGCATAATTTTATGCATAAAAATGAAATGAATTTTAAACCTTCACTTGGGCAGAGATAAAATTCATATTAGAATTGGCAGTCTGTTAATCACTATACTTGGTGCAATCCAATGAGCAACTCTGTTCCCTTTATAAGTTAAATTGATTCCTACATATTGGCAAGTTAGCTATTTCCCTCAAAGGGAGTTGAATTTATTTGGGCTGTATATTAACATCTTATTATCCTTTATATGCACAGATGACATGATCATTATTTCATCTCAATATGTTTATAAGAATAAATGCCTTTGGATGGGGGTATTGAAAAATCCCCCACCTGTATCTAGCAAGCTCTCAAGGGAAGAGAGATCGTAAACCCCTCTTTTGGCTTACGGTTAGAGCTGTTCTCTGCAGACCTTTGCTGATCTTGAGTCTAATGTGTGTTCCCAGCAATCCACAGCCAGACATTGCTCAAACTAGACTCTGATATGTTCTGTAGATATTTCTTCTGCCCCAGTGCATAGCGTGGAAGTTGCCTTAGCATTCTACTTGCTAGAGCTACTATCATTGACCAACAACTGGTCAATCCCTGACTGGAAATGTGCTCCAGTATTATTTTATGAGTGAGTCATGTTTATAGTTGAAAATTGGGAAGACGGACATCAGAAATGGCTGACCTTGGACAGTTGTGATCCAGGCAAGTCTAAAGGGTTAGATGAACCTCATTAGCAAGTAAGAAGGCAATGAATTCAGCTAGGTCTTCTTGCTTGAGCTTTGAGCCCAGTGTCTAATGCAAAAGAAACATACATCTGATCTCAATATTCTTTAGCAGGAATTTAAATCTTTACTGAAGTCATTTGAAGAGGGAACCAGAGGAGAATTATTTTATATACCAGACAGCAAATTCCCCCAAAGGCCTCTTTAGCCACCTTGTTTTCCATAAGCTGACTTATCATGTCAGCCTCCCCTCATTCCTGCTCTGTCCTTCTGCAGAAAACAAGCCCACCTTTTCATTCAACTTTCCAGCCTTCTGCCCTGGCATGCTCTTCCATAGCAGCTCTATTTCCTTTTGTATTTAACTTTATTTTGCTTTCTCAAATTCTACAATTTGCACTGACCAAAGAATCTGAAACAGAATGCTCCCAGGGTGGGGAGAGGCTGAGGTTACACTTTAGCATCCTTGTCCCTTTCCTAATAATAATAACTTCCTAATTCTTGCATTGACTACTTTGAGCCTCCCTGTTTTACTGATGAGGAAGCCAAAACGATGAGAAGTAACTTCCCAATCACATAGTCAGGAGTTGGGTCAGGGTTGAACACCTTAGTGGATGGCCTCCCATCACCTCTATCACTGAACGTAATCAGAAGGAACCCCAGCCACCAGCACTGGGGACTCAGTCACAGGCTCCAAGCCCATCTTCTTCACTGACCAACAAACAAACTAGGAAATTGGAGAATGTGACTTGGCACTGAGAAGCAAACGTAGAATTATTTTCAAAGTCTTGGAATATTAGGAAAGAATGCTAGGGCTTCCCAATTCTCCTCTTTGATGAGTTCAAATTCTCAAAAGTCTGGACCTCATCTTCTTAGGAGAGGGTGATATGGGTGGAACGGAAGGAAGAGGTCACCTATGTGGGTATAAAGGGGCATGGCCATAAGGGGGTCAGCTGAGTGAATGTGCAAAGGCTGAGTGATAGTCATGTTAAGTCATCACTTTAGTACAGAGAACATAACACTGGAGGAAAAAAACCTCAGCTTTCTGAATTTAGCATTTTCGTTAGCTTCCACTTTTTCTAAGATGCCAAGTTCAGACTAAGAAAAGCTAGATCATGTGCAACATGTAGACATGAAACAATTAAATGGATAATTCTAATTTTAAAAAATGTGATCATTTTTCATCAACGGCATGGCTCAGTGTCTCATCATGTATACCATTCTCTACTGTACACTATTTTATAAGAGCATCACTAAATTCAATATTAAATTAATTAAAATTAGTACTATTTAAAACTCAGTTCCACTGTTGCAAAAGCCATATTTCAATTTCACCATACCCATTTCTGGCTAGTGGTCACCCTGTTATATAGCCCAGATAGGAAACTTTTCTGTCATTGCAGAAAGTTCTGTAGGCCAAATCTGCTCTAAAATCTCTTCATATGCATTCTTCATGTTAGAGAGAAGAGAATTTTTGTGTTGTGTAGTGATTGTTTTGAATTTCTCTGAAAGGATTAGATGGTAATTTACCAGACCAAATTTCTAGATAAGTTAGAAGAAAAATGATTGAGTTGTGTCTTAAAAATGAAAACCTTCTGACATGTTGGTTATTCTAGGATGGCGACTTTGCTTGTGGCATTTTGGAACAAGATTCAGAATCAGGAAAGTGTCACCCAAGTTGAAAGCTCCCCTGTAAGAAATGTCTTAGTTTGACCTAAAGTAAGTGGAAGAGACAGGGTGAAGGAAAGGGAAGTGGCAGAGGATGTCTAGGTGATAAATGGTACCCTGTCATATCACATTTGACGTCTTAACAGGAAAAGGGGGCTGGTGAGCCAGATGTGGGTGAAGCGAGGAAGTTCAAGCATCGCCCTCGTCTTGTTTTTGCAAGGTGCAGGTTGAGTTCAAGAGCTCTGAGTTCAATCACAGCAAATCCATTCTGTGGAATAACAAGACAATCAGGACCACTGTGTGCTCCGAGGCAGCCTCTACCATTGCAAAGGCAGCATGATTGCAGGCTCCATGCTGTTGAGAAAGAATGAAGCCGAGAAGGACTCTCTCCAAGGAGTGACTGGTGTTAGCAGCCACGTCATCCTTGCTCTAACTGCCAAGGAGGAGTGTGTAGGCCCCCAGATGGAGTGACAGCCACCAAAAAAACCCTGCCTGGCTCTTCAGGAGCCAGAAATAATGGGAGCCTCAGCTATCTGAGTCCAGGGTCTCCAGTCATAGGGATGCTTTCCCAAATAAACACCAAAGCGAACCATGGCGCTGTCTCTTAGGAATCCTCTCTCCAAGCAGCCATCCCTCTCTGGAGCTCCTTCCTCCCCCTTTCTGTTTTCCCAGGGTAACTTCCACATCACAAACACACTCATCTGGGCTTCACAACAGCCTTAAAGATTCCGAGTATGGATCTGTTTTCCAGACCGACCGTCTGACTGTCTGACCTACAGTTGTTCACTCTCACAGAAATGCATAATGTGACCCTTGTTAAAACCACAATTAGTCTAAACCCTTTACAGGAAATATCGGTTTGGTAAGACGAGAGATACCGTTAATAGGAAGTCATGTGATTCGTAGGGAGAGCAGGCACACGCGGTCGAACGTACCCGGTTTCTACTTATCATTGATCTCTCGCTGCAGCTGCTGCCTAATGAATGCAAGGGTTAGCGTGCACATGTGCCCTCCATTCTGCTCAGAGAGGCCACAGTGCAGGTGGCCCTGCCCGCCCTTAAGGCTGGAGGACCTCAGGAGGTGCGTATCTGGCCCCAGGTACAGGAGGCTTCTGGAGAGAAACTCCGTTCATGGATACTTCCCAGCATATTCCAGTGTAAAGAAAAGAACAGAGTAATTTCCAGTCTTGAGGCTACCCATAAGCCCCATTCCTGGATTTGCCTTCAGGTATGCTCCAAGGAGGTCACCCCACAGAGGATTAAAAACTCAGATTCATACATAAGCTGCTGGAATTAATGTCTACTCAGCCATATGTTATCTTTGGCCTCAGTTTCCCCATCTGTACAGTGGGGCTGATGGCTACTTATAGGGAGTAAATTCTGTCACAGTGGTACTAATAATCACTGCCAGAGGCCATTTATTGAATATTCTGTTCTGGCACGCTAGTAAAGATGCGCATATTACAATACATGACAGTGGGAAATTCTTAGCTACCACAGCAGTTAATGCAAGGAAGAGAAATGGTCTGACTAGGCAGGTAGCTGGGAGAAAATTACTTAATCCTTCCAAGTTTCCATTTCTTCTTCAGTAAAATAAAGAGAATAATACCTCTCTCACATTGTATTGGAAGAATTAAATGAAATAATGTTTAGTATGATTCTTGGTATATGAGAAGCATTTCATGCACACTGCCACTATTGTTAATGTTATTCATGTTCTAATTATCCCACACGTGCACATGTGCATGTGCGCACACACACACTTCTAGATGTTCACAGCTGTCGTTGAGGTAGGTAGTGTTATTTTGCCTGTACTCAAAGAAATTGAGAATTAGCAGTGACTGAGTAGCTATTATAATTAAAATTATATCATGTAGAGTTTCCAATGGAGGTCTACTGGAAAAATCGAAATTGCCTTTAGACAACGCGGAACTGGGATTTTTGAAAGATGTCCGCCATGATTAAACACAATAACTGAAAAATAAAGTGTGGTTGGACCAGCAAGGTATAAGCTTAGAAAGTACTACACACATTTAGGGGTTTGATGGCAAACCTCTCGATTGCCTGAGAAGGGAGCGTACATGTTGTCTAGATATGAGAGCAGAATTGAATCTTACATTTCTTTTGTTTTTCCCCCAACTTAAGTTTTCTGAACTGCTCTGTTGTGGATTCAAGCTGTGTCCCAAAGGTATCTCTGCACTTAAGCAACCTTGCTTCTTGTCATTTACTGGGTCCTCAGTGAGCCCCCTCAAGCCCAGGACTTTGTAGCTGAAGAGGTTATGTCGATCATATGCTTTCAAACCTAAGGAGACAGCCCCTTCTGGCATCTCCCCGACGCTTCCCAAAAAGTGAGGCAGGAAGACACAAATATGACTTAGTTCCTGGGATTGACTAGTTTCACTTATTCAAAGTGATCTGTTCCTTGAGTCCAAGATAAATAATTGCTTAGTAAAGAGATGGTAAAACATGATATGTTTAGCTGAAAAGTCAAAGAAAACGTAATGCAATTTTCTATAGGTTTACCTGACATGAGCTAGTCTGCGTATATTAAAAAATAATTCTTTCCAAGGGTGTGTGTGCGCACGGCTGCGAGCTTGGGTTTATACCAGAGCAAGAAACGTGCTACCTCTGAAGCTCCTATACGTTCTTGCCCCTGCCTAGATCTAAGAAATACTTTTGCCAGGCAGTTCTGCCTTGGCAACTTGTACAAACACGTGCCAGGACAGAATGCAGCATCAGCAAAGTAGACCATCATTATACTGTAGAAGAGGGATGGCACACATAGCCAACACATTAGTGCTCCCATTTCAGCATCATGGCAGGCATTACTAATGGATCAGGATGCTCAGAGTTTGCAACACAGTACTCCAGGCAGACACAACCAATCCAAAACCATCCAAAGGCAACGGGAGACCTGTTTGCCTTAATGGAGGTAGGAAAACATTCTCATGCCTGTATTTGTGATCCAGAGACAACCTTGCCCAAATTATTTTAAAATCATTACCAACAGTGTAACTTTGTTGCAAGCATAATCTGATTTTTCAAAATTGTATGCCTCCTGGCAAAGAGAAAATTTTATTCTACAGGACAAAACCAGAGTAATTATCTTGAGAGAAGGTCCCACTTATTTTTACTCTAATCCAAATTGAAAAAGTATTGATTTTATATAAACAGCATCTAAAAATGTATACCAGTTAACCTAATAATTCATTTCTGAGACTCTAAGCCGAAGAAATACTATTTATTCAGGAAATTGCTTCTAAGAAAAAGCTGTTCATTGTGACAGTATTTATAATGCCAGTAATGATAATCAAAAGGCCGAATAATAAGAGATAAATGATTGGCATATATTCACTTTATTTTCTAGTATGCCGCATTGATACTGATTATAACATAATAATATAATAATTGATTATTTTATAGATGCATTAAAAATAATTTTCAGAAAATATTAAATGGTCATCTATAGATGGTCACATTATGGACAAATGTTTATTTTTTCATTCCACTTGCCACTATCTCTATTTTTAATAATATGTGATTATTTTCCATTAAAATTATTATAAAAATATATTACATGCACAGAAAAATGCTCCACTAATAAAATTTAATAAATTTTAATAATGTAAATGCTCCAGCTCAAGAAATGACCAGTTTGGTATTGCCAAGCAAGTCCAGTTTTAAATTTTATAATAATGGATTCAAAATTTAAGTAATTTTTTTCTATTGGCTCTTTCTTTCTCTGAATTCTGTGTCTTTGGTATTCATTTATGTACTTGTCATTGCTGTGTAATGTTCCATTTTATGACAAGACCACTGGATGCTTGATGGAGTTTTTCCATTTCAGGGATATTCCACTTGCAGAGTTTCTAGCAATGTCCACGTACATGAGCTTTGATGAACTTGCAAGCATTTCTATGGGGGTATAACTAGGGTTTGAATTCCTTGGTCATGGGGTAATTATTTGGCACCAAAAAAAGGTATAGTTCTTAAAAATGATAATATTTAAAGCTTAGTTTGTCCAAGGCACAAGCAAGAAGACTCAAGAGATCTAGATCAAGATAGAAGCTACCTAATTTTGTGTAATAGTATGAAAGAAAATCAGAATAAAATTAAAGAAAACAAGTAAACATAGAAAAAAACAAAACCAACTGAACTAAACCAAACTAAAATCCTCACACATGTGGAAGAGTAACAGTTATCTTTTTCTGGGTGTTTTTTGTTTTTCTCTCCAACAATATTTAGAGTAATGATTGCTTCAGTGTTCTCCCAGGCAATATCAATATTTCAAAAGAAGTCTGCTAACAGGTTTCTCAGGATACATAAACCCAACTATAGGGGTGACTTGTTTTCTGTTGGAAGGACGTGTTGTTAACCCACATGTCTTCTCACCCTCATCTCCGGCCTGCTATTTGATATGTTCTGATCCTGTCCATGTTTCCATACTACTTACCGTATCCTTGATCTCGCCACCATGACTTGGTGAATCCCACTGCATTCTGGGTCCAGTGGATGAAAGCCATGGGAAGTAAACTGGATTTGCCAAAAAGTAGGAGGGCAGAAAGAGGGTGACTCCTTCATTGGGTATAAAGTACAGCACATTTTTATTAAGTCATCTAAACTTTAGTGCCCACATTTGTGAGGTGGTTCCAGTAATTCCTTTCTGGCTAGGTTGTCAGTCAGGTGCGTAGGCCAATGCCCAGCTTATGGTAGATGTGTAGTAAATGGCAGCTATCATCATCATCATCCCCATTATCACCATTGTAGTCAGTACCACCATCAGCGTCATCATCAATGCCATTTCCTTTATCATCATCATCATACCATCTGGGGAAAAACCGTCAATTAAGGAATTCATGAGCCCACTTTCTCTTACGGAGAGCAGTGAGACCACCCACCACACAAATTGCCTGGGCACGTGGGATGTATATGATGGTAAACCAGACTGTGGACTTCCAGAGGGAGGAGGAATTCTCTCTCATGGGCTGGACAGAATCGATATCTCAAACCCTCTGATGTTGGCAGAACTGTAGAGATCCTTGCCCCTGGGTCACAGTGAATTTTCTACTCAACTTGAGGCATCAATACTCAACTGCTACAGAGAATGATTCTTCACAAAATACTCATCTTTTCACACTGTCAATGATTCCTTTTCCTTGTGTAGCTGTTCATTCATTCATTCCATAAATGATCACGAAGAACTTAATTCTGTCTCAGGCCTATGTTATAAACAGAGGGCTAGAAGGTTATACAAGTTCCTGGCCATTGAGGAGCTAAAGTGAGCATACAGACATGTGAGCATGTGCACACTAAGAAATCTGCCTTTGAAAGGGCACCTCCATTTCAGGTTCATTTGATTACCCCACCTTGCTATCTAACATATCTTGTTTAGCTATTCTGTTACCAAAGTTTTCTGAATGAATGAATAAGACAGAGGAAAAAACAAAGTTAAGGAGGAAAAATGGGAGAAAATTAATGACTTCTTCCAAATCCCCACATCATGCTGCTTGGCCATTCTTCTATGATAACCATCACTCCTCTCTTTCCGAAATTCTGTCCTTGGTCACATACCTGTCTTCCCTGGGAGGTCACACATGGCCTCATATCCCCAAGGACTTCATAGTGGCTGTTCTGTAATCATCACCAATAAATACTTGCTGAATGGATGCTTTACAACTTAGAAATATTACTGGGCATCACTGGGAAAGGATGTAACAAGGATGAACAGAAGTGGAGGTGAGTCTTGGAGAAGAGAGGGCAAGTAGCAGACAGGTTGGAAGGAAAATTCAACACAGCTTACTGATCAGTTGGAAGCAGAAGGTGAGAAAAGAGGGAAGAACCAAAGGCAGCACTAACTTACCAAGCTTGGGAGGAAAATGGTAGCGTCAAACTCAGTAGGTTTTGTAGGGGAGCATGAGAGCACCTGATGGTTGAAGAAACCTCAAAGGAGCAGATGGGGGCACGCTTCTCGTCTAGGCCAAAGATCCCCAGTGTGCTTTCTACCTATTGTAGTTTTCTTTTTTCTGATGTGTTTTCATTGAGAAGGCACAAGAGGAGACTGAGGAGTTCATTGCTGGGTCAAACCAATAAGGTTAATAAGACAAACTTCCCACCCCACCCCCCACTCTCGAAATTTCGAGGATTAACCTAATTCTCTTTCTATGTTAGGTAATTTTCTTGGATTTGTTGATTTTTAGTGATTCTTCTCCTAGACCATTTTCTGTTGCTTATAATAGAAGACTTGAAACTGGATAATTTATTTTGAAAAGGAATTTATTGCTTACAGTTGGAAATTGAGAATTCTGACATCAAGGGGCTGTGCCTGGTGAGGACCTTCCTGCTGGTGGGAACTCTCCCAGGGTCCCAAGACAGCCCAGGGCCTCACATGATGAGATGGCTGAGCGTGCCTTTGAAGCCTCTGCTCTTCTTGCTCAGCCACCAGGCCAACTCCCATGATAAACCACTAATCCGTTAATACATGAAGGGATCAATCTGCCCTCATGACCCCATCACCTCTTAAAGTCCCCACCTCTCATTACTGCCACACTGGGGATTAAGTTTTAACATGAGTTTTGGAGGGGACAATCAGTCAAATTAAGGCAGTTCCCCACTCCCCTACTCCACTAGGAAGTAGTTGGGAAAAAAAGATGCAATCCTTGCCCTTTCTAGAGTTTACAAGAAGGTCTAGGGCCACGGTTAACATGAAAACAGCAACATAGAGGCTGTCTAGGTCCTGTGTGTATGTTATAGGAAATGTCGGGATGCTGGAGAGGGGGAGACCCTCTAGCAGAGATCTAGATGAGCAGGAGATAAGAGTTAAGAAGGAAGGAAAGAATGTTTTAGAAAAAAGGCAAGAGTGGGGGAAGGTCCTACAGGAGGCAGGAAGTAGGTGAGTCTGAAAGGAAAATCAGTGAGGCTGAGGCCCAAAGAGGGCCAGCGGAGGAGGTTGGAGCCCAACCAAATAGGCCTTTAGAGGCCACGGAAGGGACTTCAGAACCTCTTGGAGAGAGTGAATCACAGCTCCTGAGGTCAAATACGAAATTTCTCACTAATTCTGATTCATACGGATGGAGCCTGCCGAGGGCTTGCCCGCCAGACCGCAGCCTGCCCTGGCGAGGTGAGTGCCGAGGTGCCCCAGTCAGTCACCACAACTAAGACATTACTGCGTCTCTCCTTGTTTTTTCCAGTCTGATGTAATCTTTCCGAAGACTGGCAGCAGTTGCAAGAAAACTGTTTCAGATATCTATTAATATTTTAACATGCTTTTAAGAAAATTTGGCCTTTTGTCAAGCTGGTCTCAGAGCAGACATATATCACAGCCCATGATAGACATTACACTTATCCCTATTCAGTGGGTATATTTCTCTTGTTTGGATTCATTTTTTAACATCTATTATTAAAAAAATCTTTCTTACCCATTATGTGTTTGCTCTTACAGTTCCTAAGCTTGTTTGCTCTGAGCAAGTTGCCTCATTGTCACCCTCTGAGAATGCGGAATGGCATGCCACTAATTCTGTGACCTGGGCTGGTATTACTGCCTTCGAATTAAACAAAAAAACCATCTGGAACTCAAAGGCCAAACCAGAAGGTCTAGTGACAAGGAAATTATAGCTTGAAACTGGCCTTGTACTTAACAGGGGAAAGTTCCCTTTTAACCAATCTTTATTGAGATTTTACCATGTCCAGCTGCAAGGCTTACAGGAGAGCAATCTCGTTTTCTTTTTTATGGCAACATTGTAAAGTGAATGTTACTTATCTCATCATATTACAGATGAGAAAAAGCAAGTCTTGGTAGTATAAATAACCTCCCAATAGGCAAAGTTTAAATTCACTGCTGTCTAAGAACGGGATGTGTTCTATCTCCCTAGAGCTACCTACTGGGTTCTTTCTTTCAATCTCTAAAAGGAAGTGGTTGACCTTCTAGAACATTCTAGTTTGAATGTTGGTGAGCCGAGCCCAGGGATTTTTCTGGAAAATCTGCTGCTGAGAATGTGCAACACAAGGAACTAAGGCCAGAACAATAAGGAAAAATCAGCCATGGGAAGGGTTTAGGGAGAGACATGTCAGAGGGAACAGAGCGCATGTGAAGTCTCTGAGCTGAGAGGGAAGAGCTTGCTGTGTTCATGGAACAGGAAGACGAGTGATATAAGAAAAGAATGGGCTTTTGGGCTTCTTCCACGACTTAACAATTATGAATTGGGCTGCAATGAAAATTCTGGTACAGATGTCTTTGTTATAATGTGATTTTTGGTCTTCTGGATATACACCTAGTAAAGGAATTATAGGATTGAATGGCAGGTCTATTTTTAGATCTCTAAGTATTCTCCAAACATCCTTCCAAAAGAAACGTATTAGTGTGCATTCCCACCAACAGTGTAGAAGTGTTCCCTTTTCTCCACATCCATGCCAGCATCTCTGGTTTTGGGATTTTGTTATGTGGGCAATATTACTGGAGTAAGGTGATATCTCAATTGGGGTTAGAAATCCCCACATCTATGTCTCATTCAAGTGAGCCTCTAATAGGTTAAATTGGCTTTTGCCTTCACAGAAAAAGCAAACAGGTTTGGGCTACCCTGAGGCAAACACAAAGACTGTTTTCTGGTCATGTGGAAAGAGAAACTTTGAAGTTTTTGCAAAAAGTTCCAAGGGATTAGAAGCTGAAAAGCTTCTTGCCTGGAGACATGGTCCAGAGGTTGATGAAATGTTTTACATTTTGTCAAAAGCCTAAAGACCTCAGCACTGTGGAGAAACAAAGTCATAAGCCCATTTAAGGTTAACTTGGTTAGCATGTGAGGAGTTTCAGAAAGCAGTTCCCCCGGAGCTCTGTCTCTCTTATTTGTATGTAGATTTCTTACACAAAAGCTGAGGCTCATTTACAAGTAGTTAAGATAAAAGAGCACTGTGCTGGTTTGCAGACCTGATGTCTGCCACTTAGGTTTAAAGTTAGATAGAGGAAGTTAGATAATGGTGAATGTTGTAAATCATAGATTAAGTGTGCATGTGACTGCTAATGTATATAAGGTGGTCAGAAATAAAGTTAATTTGCTACATGCTACAACAGAGCTTGTAGCCTGCTTCTTGTGTCCTTTTTAACATTACAGTGCGAATTTACACCTGAGGCAAAGCTGCAGCCCCTCTTGTCTCTGGTCATGCAACATCTCAAAGTAGTTTTGATTTGCATTTCTCTGATGATTAAGGATGGTGAGCATTTTTTCATGTGTCTGTAGGCCGTGCACCTGTCGTTAGAGAAGTTTCTCTTCAAGTCCTTTCCCCACCCCAAGATGGGATCACTTGTTCTTTTCTTGCTAATTCGTTTGAGTTCTCTGTGGATTCTGGTTATTAAACCTTTGTCGGAGACACACCTGCAAATATTTTCTCCCATTCTGAGGGCTGTCTGCTTGCTAAACTTACTATGTTCTTGGCTGTTTAGAAGCTTTTAGTTTGATCAGGTCTCAGTAGTGTATTTTTGAAACTACTTCAATTGCCTGGGGAGTCCCCCTCATAAAATATTCACCCAAGATGATTCCTTCAAGAGTTTCCCCTGTACTTTCTTCTAGTTTTATAGTTTCATGTCTTATGTTTAAATCTTTAATCCAGTGAGAGTCTATCTTAGTTAATGGTGAGCAGTGTGGGCCCAGTTTCAGTCTTCTACAGGTCACCAGACAGTTCACCCAGCACCATTTGTTAAATAGGGAGTCTTTTCCCCACTGAATGTTTTTAATTGGCTTGTCAAAGATTAAATAATGGTAAGTAGTTGGATTCATCTCTTGGTTCTCTATTCTGTTCCATACATCTACCTATCTGTTTTTGTGCCAGTACCATGCTGTTTTGATCACTATCAATTTATAATACAGTCTCAGTTCTGGTAGCGTGATTCCTCCTGTTCTGTTTTTATTTCTGAGTAATGTCTTGGCTATCTGATGTTTTTTCTGATTCCATATAAAATGAAGCATTATTTTTTCATCTTTAAAATATGGCATTGGAACTTAATAGGAATTCCATTAAAATTATTTATTGCTTTTGGTAGTATAGACATTTTAACAATGTTGATTCTTACCAATCCTGAGCATGGTATGTTTTTCCATTTGTTAACATCTTCACCTATTTCTTTTCTTAAAGTTTCATAGTTCTCTTTATAGAGATCTTTCACGTCCTTTGTTGGGTAAACTCCCAAATGTTTCATCTTCTTTGGCACTACTCTGAAAGGAATAGAGTCCTTGACTGTTTTTTCAGTTTGGCTATTGTTGGTGTATAAAAAAGCTACAGATTTATGGGTGTTGATTTTGTAGCCTGAGACATTGCTGTATTCCATGACCTCTTCTAAGAGTTTTGTGGTAGAATCCCTAATGTTTTCCAGATATACAATCATATCATCTGCAAAGAGGGAAAGTTTGATCTCTTCTGACCCTATGTGGATACCCTTGATTGTCTTTTCTTCTGTAATTTCAATGGCTAAAACTTCCATTACAATGTTGAAGAGGAATGGAGACAATGGGCATCCTTGCCTGGTTCCTGATCTAAGTGGAAATGATTTCAATTTAGCTCCATACAATACGATATTGACTGTGCATTTGCTGTAGATGGCCTCTTTTAGGTTAAGGAATATCCATTCTATAACAATTTTCTTAAGTCTTCTAATCATGAAGGGATGCTGGATATTATCAAAAGCTTTTTCTGCATCATATGGTCTTTAGAGAGAATTGAGAGAATCATTTGGCCTTTATTTTGTAATTTGTTTATGTGCTGAATTATATTTATAGATTTGTGCATATTGAACCAGCCTTGAGACCCTGGGATGAAGTCCACTTGGTCATGGTGTATAATTTGTTTGACATGTTGGATTCTGTTTGTTAGGATCTTGTTGCATATTTTTGCGTCCATATTCATTAGTGATATTGGTCTATAATTTTCTTTTCTTGTTGGGTCTTTCTCTGGTGTAGGGATCAAGGTTATGTTTGCTTCATAGTATGTGTTGGGTAGTATTCCTTCTTTTTCTATGTTTTGGAAGAGTTTAGTAATATAGGTAGTAGTTCTTTAATGGTTTGGTAGAATTCTGACATGAAGCCATCTGGTCCTGTTTTTTTTTTTTTTAAAGGAGATTTTGTATAGTTGATGGTATTTTAGAATTGATATTGGCCTGTTCAACATTTCCACTTTGTTCTGGCTAAGTCTTGGTGGGTGGCATGCTTCCAAGTATGGGTCAATTTCCTTCAGATTTTCCTATTTCTGAGAGTAAAGTTTCTTGTAATATTTGTTAAGGATTTTTTGAATTTCTGATGGGTCTGTTGTTATTTTGTCTTTACCATTTCTGATTGATGAAATTAGAGATTTTACTTTTTTTTCCTAGTTAGGTTAGCTAAAGGTTTATCTATTTTATTGACCTTTTCAAAAAATCAACTTTTTAATTTATTGATCTGGTGTATAATTGTTTTGTTATCAATTTCATTTAATTCTTCTCTAATTTAGGTTATTTCTTTTCTTCTTTTGGGTTTGGCATTGGAATGTTCTTCCTTCTTAAGTTGCTTGAGATGTCCCATCACGTTGTTAACTTCCTCTCTTTCCATTCTCTTGAGGAAGGCTTTCAGTGCTATAAATTTCCCTCTTAGGACTGCCTTTGCAGTATCCCAGAGGTTCTGATAATTCATGTCTTCATTGTCATTTTGTTCCAAAAATTTGGTAATTTCCTTCTTAATCTCCTCTGTGACCTATGTATCCTTTAGCATAAGGTTATTTAGCTTCCCTGTTTTTGTTTGAGTATGAAGATTCCTGTTATTGTTGAGTTCAACTTTTATTCCATGGTGGTC
>CAUYON010097935.1:0-19653 GCA_963573935.1 Arctocebus calabarensis | reverse complement strand
AAGAAGATAACAGGAAAGGGGACTTCCCAAGTTGGGGTCAGGGAAGGTGAATTAGAGGGAAGAGTTTTGATCATGACTAGATCTCCAGGAGGGTAAAGTTCCTGTTTTAGTTAGTATGTCCCTCCCCAAAAGGGGAGCAGCACTTTCAAGCATGATTAGGGAAGCATGAGAGAACAGCAAGTCATTCCAATTGCAGCTTAGAGGCTGGGAGAAAAATTTGGTAACCGGCTGTCCAGACACCCCCTGTATAGTTACAGATTTGGGAGATAAAAGACCAGGACTAGAGAGAAGTACAGAAAAGGTTGCTCCAATGCCCAAAAGAAATTTTTTCTCCTGGTGCTCCACTATAAGGCAAACCTGGGGCTCTTGAGGGGTGATGAAACAAGTTGGAGCCATAAGAATTTGCCCCGGGCACTCTCAGTCCAGTTTGGGCTCCAATGGGGTCACTGTCCTAGGAGGCCTTCACCTCTGGGGACAGGCCACCCTCCAGGGGTCACCCTTGCATTCTGGACAGGAGCCAGGTGACTTGCCCAGCCAGTGGTGCTGCTGGGGGCAGTCTTCTCTGAAGTGGCCTGTCTGACCACATTGGAAGCACTTGATTTTTGCTCCTCTGGTTTCCCTCTGCCCCTGAAGGTTGCTCGTTTGTCAGAGTGCCATTTCTTGGCATGTCTGGAAAGTTCTCTTTCATAATCTCATAAAGAAGAGACTCTGTGCCTCGTGATGCCACTTCATCATTTTTTGGTATCCCTATAAAGTGAATATTGGTTTTCTTCAAGTTATCCCAGAGCTGTCTGAGAGAATGATCTGTTTTTGCCTTCCATTTTTCTGTCTCTTTGAGCATTTGGGAGCATTTGAAGTCTCTGTCTTCAGTTTCAGAAATCCTTTCTTCTGCTTGCTCCATTCTGTTAGAGTAGAGGGATTCTACTGTATTTCTCAGATCTTTGAGGGCTACAACTTCTTGTCTCAATGTGTCAATATCTTTGGCCATTTTCTCTTTGAACTCGTTCAGTTCTTGAGACATCTTTTGGGTCATCTTTTGGATCACTGCTTGAAATTCTAATTCCATCTTTTCCTCCATTGCGCTGATCCAGTTGCTATCCAGACTCTGAACTCAACTTCTGACATCTCAGCCATTTGCTTATGCAAGAGATCTTGTGCTTCATCTACCTTGTCATTCCTTGGGGGAGTTGATCTACTCTGCTTATTCATATTGCCAGTTTTTCTGTTGATTCCTCCTCATGATTATTTTTCACTGTTGCCTATGACCGTCCTCAGAGTTGGGGAGGTGTCTCTCCCAGATCAGACCCTAGCAGATTCACTCTGTTGTTACTAGATCTTTGTAGGGAGTGACCCTGTGTCTCTAATGATTTCTCAAACCCCACAGGTTGGAGAGCTTAAACCCTCCTCAGCCTGCTTAGAAGACACTTTAAATTGCTAACTTGGGCTAAGCAGAAGCTTTCCCAGGAAAGCGCTGTGGCTGGGATCACTCCTTAAGTGGCTATCCACTTGCCCAGTGTGCCAAAACCAGTCTTACCCTATGCCCCTGAGGGCTAAGGCTGCGAGGCATCTCAGTCCTCGCCTTTAGGCTGCTCAGTCACTAGATTACTCGCTCCCACCCAATGCTTGTTTGTGACCCTGAGGGTGGAGCTTTCCAGGGCAGTTCTCCCACAATGGCTCCACACAGCCCACCACCAAACACTGGGAGCTCTGTCTGGCTTGGTGGCCCAGTCTGGGGCCCCAGACAACACTCAAAACCCCCCGCACTCCTGCCCAAGTTCTCCAAAGGGAGTTCAACCGAGTGCCAAGTCCAGAAGAAACCCAAACAGCTCACAGGCAAGGCCTTTCCAGCCTGCAGTCCCACTGTTGCCCCACCCACAGCTGCCGACAGGATCAGACCGAACGAACAGATGCAACCACTTGCCCAATCCCTGCCACTTTTGCCTTCCTCAGGGTGTCCAGCAGCCTCACGCTGATCCGTGTGTCCCCAAAGGGAAGTTTCTGGGCAGATCCTGCCTACCAGAGATGCCTGAAGTCCTCTCTCCCCAGTCTCACCATGCCTAGACACAAGGAAGCTGTTACTCGGCCACCATCTTGCTCCACCCTCGCAGTCAACTCTAAGTTTTTCAACTGGATCCGCTGGAAACTGCAGAAGGGAACAGAGGTGGGTATAATATTCATGTTTAATCCCGCTGAGTTTGAGAGTGGTAAGGGCAAAAGCTAGATTGGAATGTGTTCAGTGGATAACGGGAAAAGAGAATTAAGTGGTAACAACTGCTGATCATTAGAAATAGCAAGAATAGCATCAGTAGCAACTAGAAGTTGAAATGCCCCTCAGTCTTTGGAAATGTGATACCAGACAGAAGACAGGGCTAGGAATGGGGTAGGATCCAGACATTGGACTCAGCAGCTATCAGTGGTGACTGTATAAGAAATATATATACAAAGTTACCAACTGCCCATATGAGTAAACATGTTGAATTTAATTGATGTCAGTTTTTCCCCATCACCCTCCCTAGAGGCAACCTTCAGCAGAGAACCCTGGCTAGTTTGCCTTGTTCCCACCTCCCTGGAGGGAGTACCTGAGGCTGTGGACATGGGCTCACATGCTGATGTCATTGGAAGCCACACGACTCGAGGGCCAAGAGACACAAATGTATTTCTATATTCATGCTTACCAGCTCCCCCTTCTGAAAAAGTGCACGTATTTTCTGGATCCTGACATAGTTTCCAGGCGTCTCAGCTCAGTGTCCCATTGTCCCCTGGGAGCAAGTAAAGTCCTAAGAAATTTGAATATCTCTGAAATACCCTTTCCCAGCTCATTCTTATTGCATATTCTCTGTTTTTTTGTCCTCCCACAGAGCAAATAGCAGCTGGAGTCACTCAGTTCTCCAGCAGCAAAGTTGTAGAAAAGGACCAGGCTGTGACTCTGAGATTTGACCCAGTTTCTGGACATGGTTCTATTTTTTGGTGGCAGTATACCATGGGGAAAGAAATGGAATTTTTGTATGCTTTCTATGAGCGTGTGTACAGAATACGTCAGGGATGCTCAGTTATCAATTCTCAGCTGAAAGGACTGAAGGGACACACTCCACTCTGACGGTCCAGCCTGCAGAACCAGAGGATTCTGAAGCTTATTTTTGTGACAGCAGCCCAGACACCACGCTTCAGAAACAGGTGCTCCCTGTGCAAAACCATATCCTCCTCTCCTCTTGAACCACAGTTATGCTGAACAGAAGCCTTTCCCTGCTTTCTTCCCCAAGGAAAAGAAGAAAGAACCAGAATCAATATTAGAAGTACAAGAGTATTTGAATAACATTCAGATGGTGATATTTTTGATTTGGGGGATTTCTGGGGTCCCTTACACAGAACTTAATCTATGCATTTCTTTTTAAGTGACTTACCCTAGTATAAAGTGCCATAGGCTTGTTGCCTACCTTGCTGCTTTGAAAGGTTTGTGAATCTGACTGAGAAACCATATCTTTTATTCCTTCTTTTAGGAAGACAAGTGAGTCTTCCTGATAGTGAATAAAAAGTTACTTACTACTGGTTTGTAGGACACTCAGCCATGATGCTGTTAATAGTGGTAGTGGTGGTGGTAAGTTGAGGTTACAGTTGTCTAGCATACATAAATTCCCAGCATTTAAAAAAATCTCATTTTGGAGTGTAACACCCAGGTTCTTTATCAGAGGTAAAAGCTATTTTTTCTGTCTACATAGGGTCTGAGTTTTTTTTAAATTCTTATTCTTTTAATTAATTAATTAATTTATTTATTTATTTATTAAATCATAGCTGCGTACTTTAGTGCAATCAAGGGGTACAGTGTGCTGGTTTCATACACAATCTGAAATGTTTTCATCAAACTGTTTAACATAGCCTTCATGGCATTTTTTCTTAGTTATTGTATGAAGACATTTATATTTTGCATTTAATAAGTTTTGCCTGTACCCTTCTAAGATGCACCATAGGTGTGGCCCTACCAATTAGGGTCTGAGTTTTTGATGTAACAAAAACAGTTAACATCATGAGCAGAAGAGCATCAACCAATCTGGAATATTTTTAAAATCACTTCCAGTTGCTGCAATAGGATTATGTAACTCTTAACATGGCTTACAACACATTTGCCTGATTCATCAGTCTTCTTTTAGCATCTGGCTTCCAATATTCCTGTCCTGTTTTGCCCAAGCTTTTGTATACAATCATGAAATACATCTAATGATAATTTTTCATTTTCCATAGTTTTGATTATTCTGTAGCCCCTCAAATCATCATTGAGTCCATACCTTAATACTGATCAGGAAAACAGACAATGGGAAAAGTTCACAAGTGGGCTTGTATTTTAATTTTTTCAAACCATGCAAAAGCAGTTTTCCCCTTCTAACTGTTCAGATCCCCTGGTTGGGCAATCAGTACTCTATCTTTCTGTGTGGAGAGGTGGCATGAATGGGTATATTCAGTTTCTGCCACACACAAATCACAAACACATATCCTGCCTGTGAATTAGTCCATCACTTTCTTAGTATTACAAGCACAAGTAAAAATGGTTTCTACCACAGAGTCATATATTTTTCCAGCAATAGAACTTATAACTGATTCCTTTCCCTTTATTTTGTTATATAATTCAAGGCCATAACAAGCAGCCAAATAATTGACTTGTTCTTCCATTCCTTGCTCTCTCCATTATATTTAAAAATAGCAGCTACTGAGTCAAGACAAACTCAATCCAGCCTGTGCATTGCTGGATTCCAGAAATATAATAAGTAAAAGTTTAATTCAGCACTTTGACATTTCATATCATAGACATCTAACAGTCTATCCTACAATAGACACAATTGTTGCCTTTATCATTCTGTTAACTCAAGTGTTAACATTTTTACATCTGAATTATTTTCCTGTTATTGCATATTTCATTTTTCCATCTTGAGTTATAACTGACAGATAAACAGTATACATATTTAAGATACACAGGTGATGTTTTGATATATACCTACATGGTGAAATGGGATCCACATGCAAGTTAGTCAATGTACCTATCCCCATACAGTTACCTTTGTGAATGTAAGTGTTTTAAGAACATTAGAGATCTCTCTTAGCAAATTTGAAGCATCCAATACATTATTGTTAAGTATAATAACCAGGCTGTACAGTAGGTCTCCAGAACTTTCAAGTCCATTTCAAAAACCAACTCTTTTCCTGATTAAGCCTCAAATACATCTTGGTGTTGCAGACAGTAGCTATTTTTAGATTAGCTCTGAATAATGAACAATGCTAGCATAAAAGATAGGAGGGCTAGATGGAGGCATGCATGGGCCGTAAGGTCTTTGCAGTTTCCAGGACGGGATAAAAGCTGGTTTAAATTACACATGAATAAGTCGAGAATGGGACCTCCTGTAAACAGCTCCTATTACAAACACAGGAAGTCTCAGCAGCCTGGACCTCCGTCCTCAGCTCTCCTCTCTGGGGCTGATAGCAGCACGTGGGGCCTGTGTCTTCCTCTCCTGCTGCTCCTGGCTGTCCTGTTTCCCTTTCCTCAGTACATCCCCTCCCTTCATCATCACTCTGCGATAGGAAAGGCATCCCAAACTGGACACGTGACACAAGTTAACCATGAAACTCTCCCCGAGGCACGGCCCCACATGAACTTCATCCAGAGTAAATAGAAGAACTAAGTCTGCATTCCTTACAGAAGCCCTGAGAGAACTGGCCTGTCTGGGCTGAAGTGTCCACAAGCAGGAATTCAGAACACAAGACAACATCAGATAGAGTTGAAAGCCTCTGGATGCTTCACCTTCCTGTCACGCTCATTGTCCTCAAGTGGTGGCTGACGGTGGACTCAGCAGAGTACCGTGGAGTTGACAGAGAGTGCGTATGGCACTAAGTGGGCTTCACAGAGGAGCCAGATTTGCCCTGTGATTGTGGGCGGAGCTCACCAACCCGGGTGCCACAAATGCACCACAGCGATGTTGATATGAGGATCCCTCATCCATCAGGAAAGTCAGGCAAGACCCCAGGCCGTGAAAACCTTGAAAGCAGCACCCCCAGCTTCAGACAGCCCCCTAGTTTGCCACTCCTGTTTATAAATATGTTTTCCTGCCCTTCCCACGATAATGCCTCAGATTCTGTTAGAATTATCAGCATCAGCCTTATCTCAAATGATATTTTAAAATAATTATTAAAATATGTTAAATATATTAAAATATGTAACAATTTGAGATCTGTAAGCTCCTAGATGACTGAAAAGTAATGATTGTTGCCACATATCCGATGTGGATAATCCTTATTCTCCTCCCAGTTAGGCCACTGAAATGTACAGATAAACAGCAGCTGATCCTGAAAGCTTCGAATACTCAACTTCTAACTGTGTCCTTTAAGGCAAGAAAGAAACGATATTGTTAGAAAGGCCACCATGTGGCCAGTTCTATCTGAACCAACTGTACTTGAGCTCATTTCTCACAACACACTCTTAACATCCTACTCTGCTTCGACTTCCCCAACTCCTTGTGTGTGGAGGAAGCTGAGCTGCTTTTTCTGATGGGAGAAAAGGTTAGTGAAGTGAAGATGCCTGGATGACCGTGGTACAGAGGTAGGGACAGAGGCAAATAAGAGAATACTTGTCTCAAAGAAGTAACAAATGACATAGGAAATGAACATCTGCTTTATAACTGATCTAGCCAAGCCCCGACTCCCCTGCTTGGTAGAAAGTTGGATATAATATGACAATGAGGAGTGACTCTGGCCTTGGTGAGCTCAACAGCAAGCATCGTCACAGGCAGATCTGCCTATCAGAGACCAAGGGCCCTCAACCCAGGGATTGGAGCCTGAACAGACAGACAGATGCCACATTCCTGTTCCGACCCAGCCATGGGCCCTTGGTTTCTCCACTGTGTGGCTCTATGTCTCCTTGGAGCAGGTGAGACTTGAACAGACAAGAAATCTTTAACAAAGGCTATCTTGTCTTCAATTCTGTACCTTTCCCTCATGGCAGTAACATTGGTATCCTTCCTAACTCTGACTCTAAATTTTTCTTCTCTCTCTACAGGCCATGTGTGGGCTATGATCATCCAGACCCCAAGACACCAGGTTACCAGGGTGGGAAAACCAGTGACTCTGAGTTGTTTTCAGAACATGAACCATGATGTCATGTACTGGTACCAACAGAAGTTGGACCAAGCACCAAAGCTACTGTTCTACTACTATGATACACAATTTAACAATGAAACAGATACCTCTGATAACTTCCAACCCAGCCGGCCTAATACTTCTTTCTGCTCTGTGGACATCCGCTCACCAGGCATGGGGGATTCGGCCCTGTACCTGTGTGCCAGCAGCAAAGACACAGAGCTGCAGCCTTCCCTCCCCTCTGTTCATAAACCTCTTGTTTCCCAGATCGATGTGCTTTCTCTAGGCCTGCACTCCCCACTTCTTACAGCAATAGGAAGTGGGTTTGTAGCTGTCATTATCTCATTTGTACACAGAAGTTGAGCAGAAACCGACAAATATCATTGACAGTTATGCCAAGAGTGGAGAAGTGTTACATTCGCCTGTCATTCAGTTTGTGGTATTTTCCAAGAATCACTTCAAGAAACCACTCAGTACTTCAGTAGATAAAAAGACAGTTTTTCTTTCCTTCCTCTTTTGATTCTTGTAATCTACTTTGGAGGTTTAGAAATGTGAGAAGCGTCATGCTAAGGATCACGGAGACCCTATATAATACAAACTCAAGTTTCTGCCATTCAGTGATCTTCGTAATATTTAATATTCCAGGAGGCTCCACATGCTTTCAGCCAAGACTGGGAGTATCAATATCATTAATGGGAGAATGGAAGTACTAAGGTCCAAGATAAAAATATCTCAGGGGAAGAACCATCTTTGAGAAAAAAAAAAAAAAAAAGACCATACATGAGTCTGCTCATGTTAATATCTGGAGTTGAAAGTGCTAGTGTCATGTCCAAATGAAGACCATAATAAGTAAAGAAATAACATTGAAAAGAGAATATGTTTGGAGATGTGGACCATGGAGTCTTCTGTAGAAGAAAAGACAGTAATGCAACCGAGATGTGAGAGCCCCAGGGATGCAGATGAGAACTGAAGATGTGAGGAAGGTGGAGACTCTGCTTCTCCTGGCCAAGCTGAGTGAAGTGCTAAGCAAGAAATATTGCAACTGTCACACAGGAGTATATATTTACATATCATCTTATAATTGATATACCTGGCTAAGAGCAGTGTTCTGAAGTAAAGCAAAAAATGTGGATTAGCAAGGTAATCTAACAAAGCAAAACTTTGTCCATTAAATGAAGATAATCTAGGAAAAATAGGACAAGGTCTATTATAAAAGAGATTTTACAAATAATTCTCTTACTTTAATGATTTTAGTGGTGATAATAATAGCTAACATTTACTGAGTACTTATTACATACTAGAAATTACATTTTCATTGTCTATATTTACAGCTCACATATGTTTTACAACCACCCCAGGAGGGAAGTACTGTAATATCACCCAGTTTAAAGGTGAGGGAACTGAGTCACAAATGAGTTAAGCAGTTCATCCTTGTTAACACCTTATTTTTTGGTGGAGGATACAGCACCAGGATTCAACGCAGACAGTTTACCTCTGGAGTCCATTCTTACTCAAGAAATGATACAGACAATAACTCAGGTGTGTGGTTAGGAAGGTAAATGGTTATAATCTAGAATCTCACCAACATTGCCTGCACCTGCTCTTTTCCCTGCTGGGTTTTGGCTGGAAGGCTGAGCTCATTATTCATTAGTTAGCACTGGGTTCCACTGAGGACCAAAACAGAGACCAAGAGAGTCTGTGAGATAGATCAGGGGGATAAGAAATACTGGGTTTAAAACCAACTGGGAGATCCTCTGAAGATGAGTCAGTCTCTCTCTAAGAAGATGAGAATTAAACCTAAACTCTTTAATGTGTACAGATACTCAGATGCTTCTCCCAAACAGTGAACTCTGAACCATGGTCACACACAGCATGGGGCATGTATGGTGTTGGACCTTGGATTAAGAAGTGACAAGATGCCCAGGAGTGAGGCACACATGGAAAAACATCCGCCTCCAAGACTGACAGAGAAGCTGCGGAGCATCCTCCATCCAGATCAGCCCGACCTGCAGTCCAGATGCTGGGAGGTGTATAGAGGAGAGAAGAAGCTGGAATCTGACTGCGTCAAAGGAGAACCCTGGGAGTCCAAGCCTGGGTAGATGCGGTGGCATCACAGTTATATACCCACCCACCCCCACCGAAATGGGACAGAAGAGACCTACAGGTCCACTCTGCTCACCGCTTGTAGACTTGCTCCTCCCAGCATGGAATAGAGGCCCCACCCTATGGGCGTGTGTCGAATGGAGGAAGGGACCACTGACCAAGAACAGAGTTTCTCTGTCACTGAGCTGTGGGATGACAGGTGCTGGAAGCCTGCCTTTCCTGGAGAGAAACTGCAGCCCTAGGGAGCTGGGGGAAGAGTCCCCTCGCACTCCTCACACTTCCTGCAGGAGAGCTTCTGTCCCACTGAGCTCTCAACAAGATATAGTAGAATTTCTTGAATCAATCTTTCTTTGCTCCTGTATGTCCTTAAGATAATTTTCAAAGACTGCAAATGTTTGCTTTCAAATGTTGAATAGTTATTTTTTTCTCTGAGGAGAGGTGTTCAAAGCCCCTCATGCTTCCACATTGGAAATGCTTCCTTACCCCTAAAACTGTTCATCCACAGTAGAAACAGGTGCTCAGCCTCTGGGCTGCAATTTTCCCTCTCCTGGTAGCCTGGTTCTGTTCCTCAATGGGAGTGTGGCCCCTCTGCAGATGCTGGTAGGTTCTGCCTAATGCCTTTTTTCACTTCACCCTACACAGGCACAGATTACTGTTTAGCCAAACTAAGAGATGATCCCTACAAAAGCATCTAGAGTTCATGGCATACATTTCTCCTCTCTGGGAATTTTCCTCATGAGTGCCAGTTGCCTCTTTCCCCTTTAATCTCGTAAACCCTGTCTAATCGATTCAAAATTTGCTGTGCTCTATTTCCCTTCTCCTCATGTTAGAAATTGCCTCATTTTATCTCAGATATAGGTCCCCTGAAAACTCTTCCCCTGTCCACATACCTCTCAGAGGCATGGACTTCTTTATGTGGAACAAGAGCATGTCAGCTACTCTGAGTTTTACTACAGTCATTTCAACACGGTCTGCTTCCCGACAGAGCAGTGAAGAAGTGAGATTAACGGTGGGTATGAGGACAGCATACACAACCCTCTTAGGGGACAATGCCAGAAAAACACTGATTAAAATCCCCACTCAGCGGCTTGGCGCCTGTGGCTCAACGGGCTAAGGCGCCAGCCACGTACACCTGAGTTGGCAGGTTCGAATCCAGCCCGGGACTGCCAAACAACAAGGACGGATGCAACCAAAAAATGGCCAGGCGTTGTGGTGGGCGCCTGTAGTCCCAGCTAATTGGGAGGCGGAGGCAAGAGACTTGCTTGAGCCCAGGAATTGGAGGTTGCTGTGAGCTCTAATGCCACAGCACTCTATCCAGGGTGACAGCTTGAGGCTCTGTCTCAAAAACAAACCAAACAAACAAACAAATAAAATCCCCACTCAGGGACTGTTCCAGGACATTCAAGCCCTTGTACAGCTGTCCAGGGAGCAAAACATTCTACTTCATTTCAGACACTCAACCATTCCCTTCTCTCTATGGTAGCTCCACAGACACTGGCATTGGAATCAGAAATCCTATTTTGTGATCCTAACACTGGCTTTTTTTTGTTTTTCTTTCAGCCATGAAATCTTGGCAAGTATTCTCAGCTCTCGGGGACTCAGTGTCTTCCTCTTAAAAATTAGAAACTGGCAAGGTTTGGTCTAAACTCTGATGTGACTAAGATTATGTGACTCAGAAAATAGAGATATGTGTATGTCTGTGTGTTTGTATGTGTATGAAATCTTCCTGTCCCCACACATGTGCAACCAGCAGGGTTGCGATACGAAGCATATCACCACCACCTGAAAAATCTGAATATAATTAAATTCAACATGCAGACAATACGATCTTGAAACTCCCTGATTGGAGGGGAGGTTATACATAGATCATTCCTTATTGCAACATTGAGGCTAATTTGAAATGTGTTATGTCTCAGAAAGTAGTATATTTTCCTGCAATCTCCTCCACCGCTGCCAGATGGCAGTAATGGATCATGGCACAGCCAGTGCTGTAGCTTAACTACTCAGCTACCCCAGCTGCTCAGAATTCTGAGCCAGGAGGATCACTTGAGCCCAGGAGTTGGAGGCTGCAGTGAGCTATCATTGTCCCACTGCACCCATCTTGGGCTATAGAGCGAGACTCTGTTCCTTTAAGAACAAAATAAACAAAAGAGATGTCAGAAAGTCAACTCTGCAGGGTGGTCAGATGTCTTGGTCGGCCATGCAGTCCTGGTTTAGGCTTGTTGTCTTGGAATAATTATTAATATCTCCCTCTTTCACAAACAAATGTTCTGTGGTTTGAACATTAAACGACCCAGTCATTATAGATCATGACACAAATGATAGCATCTCTGTTAAGAATAAAGTGCAGTACCTTTATTTCTTTTTCTCAGCTTAACTAGATGTTTCAAATTATAGAAGAGGTAAACATGAAGCTAATACCATGGGTCTGCTTTTTGTCATCTCACTATTTAAATACATTCCAGATCTGCTTACAGGTGCATTAGTGGCCTACTGTGTGAAGCCTCAACTTACAAACTTGCTTGCCTTTCTTCATGCCTCTGTCACCCTCTGCCTGGCATGTGCTGCCTTCTGATGGGTCCTAGTGTCTCCAAATTCCTACTTGTGAATAAATCTATGAGGATATTTCCAGACCTCTAGTTTCTGTAAAGAAAAACATCACATCAAGTTTCCCTCATTTATCTATTAATATATCAATGTCAATGATAATGGGGTAAAACAAGTAATAAAAGTGGAACAAGTGAAGAGAATTATTGTATGTTTATTGGTCAATCAAAGAAATACACTCTCATCTGCTCCCTAGTCTTCTGGCCCTCCAGTTAAGGCTGTCACTGGGAATAAAACACCTCATCCTCGCCCAGCACCTTACAGCTCACGGCGTACTTTAACATTCCATTTCGGCACCTTCACTGCCTGATACCAGGTCCTGCTCTTCCCAGAGACGCTACAGCTCTCGTAGTCAGCCTGGCTACTCCCTTTCTCTCTCCCTCTCTGTTATTAGACCAAATTTTCTTTCTGTGTCTCTTATTTAATCCTTTCCCAACACGTGCCTTCTTTTTGATCTCTTAAAATCTCTTCCCCCTTCAATGACACCACACTAAAGTCCTCTTTGCATGGCTGCCTAGACAATCCTTAGGATGACAGCAATATTTCGTTCTGTGTTCTCCTTGGCATGCTTTACTCCCACCATATTTGAGACTTTGATGAAATTGTACATAATAAAAATTTCCCTCCAATACAGACACTGCATAACAAGATTGAGATCTTCTCATTCATGACTTGAACAATATGACTCCAATAGGCGTTATCTTTGAGCTCTGCTCACCCACATTTAGAGATATAAACCCCTCTCGCAGGAATTACCTGTGTGGGATTTCCAAGTCTAGAGATGGGGCTACAGCCTGCTTATTTTTGCTTGGAGAAAGATTATTTGGAGTCCATCTGGGGCTAAAATATTTATTCACAGCAAAATATCTGCAAAGAAGACTCAGAGCTACTCAGAGAAGTGCAGTCACCTGGTTGCAGCGGGATTTTGTCCTGGCCTTGGTGCATTTGATAGAATGAACAGACACACCCATCTTAGAATTCTTGGGAAGATCTGGTAGCCCCACACCTAACAGAACTCAGAAATCCATGCAGTTACATTATAAGCACTCAGATAACTTTTCAGCTACAAGGAGAATGACAAAATTGTTCTTTGTAAAGAACAAAAATGGTTTGTACTTCTTTGAAGATGACCTTCTTAGTATTTCAGAGAGCATTAAACTCAATCTTGACTAAGGGAAAATTTAAACAGTTATAAAATAATAGAACCTCCATGTCAGGGGGAATCTATTATTGTTACCAATAAATGTTATTGGTAACAGAAATAAAAATAAAACATTTCCTTCTAGGAGCTCACAATGTAATAGGAACACAGACAGACAGATGTAATAAACACACTTAAACGTAAGTGGTACAGGCTGAAGGAAATGCCATAGGATGGACAAAAAGAAACTGCCGTGTGTGCTTAGGGATAGAGGTGGAATCCAAGAATGTTGGTAGCAAGGAATGTTTTGATGCATCCTTAAGTGATGCTTAGATTAAAAATAATAATTGGAAAATGGGGTTTTAGGATATGGGGTGAATAATAAAAGTGAGCAAAGTAATGAAGGAGAGAAAGCTCAAATGGTATCAGCAAAACTGGAACACAGTATCAGTGAGACCAAGCTACTGTCAGATAAGAAAGGTAGCTTAAAGTTAGACCACAAAGAATCTAACTTTTTAAATTTTTATTTTGTTTCCAAAAGGGAATTTTTGAATATTATTGAGTGATGGAATGATTAAGTCATCTCTCTGTGTTAGACAAAGTTGTCAGAAGACACACAATAGACAGAATGCTGAAATGGGAGATAAAAGGCAGCATGTTTAACTTACAGTTAACAACACCATTCATTTAAAAGTTTATTAAGAGGGTAGATAGATCTCATGGAAAAATTAACAAGATAAATGTCTTAAGTGCAATAAACATGAAGCTATTCATTGAAATAATATAGACGGGATACTGCAAAACTTTGAGCTAGAGCATCAGAACAGGTTGAAAAGGGGAATGGATTGCTGAGATACAGAATGGACAGAAATTTAACACTTATCTAATGAAAAAGATGAGGGAGATAAAAGAGACTAAGAAAACCCTACCCTTGGATTTCAAGAATAGTAGTATGGGCAATAAATCTAAGGAGCCCAAATGAAACAGAGTATTCAATAAAGAAGACCTACAAATTCCATTGGGGTCATTTTGAAGTTGAGGTACATTTGAAATGTTCACATATTGGCCAGTGGCCTCAACACTGCTGCCCCACACTTTACAGGGCACACACAGTAAAATATTGACACAGAGGCACACAGCAGCTTTCCCCAGAACTCTCCCAGAAGAAGGAAGGATCAGATTGACTAAGCAGCCTTATCTATTCTTTTCATCAACAATTTTACTTCATTTAAAAATAAATTTTTTAATGTATAATTAAGGTGCCCAATATGATGTTATGGGATACACATTTAGATAGTAAAATGATTACTGTAGTGAAGCAAACTTACATATCCATCATCTTACATAGTTACCCATTTTTTATAGGCAAGAGCAGTTAAAATTCTATTCGTTAAGCAAAATCCTGAACACAAGACAGTGTCATATGCTCTAGTCCTCACGCTGTGTGTTAGATCTGTACCTGCTCATCATACACGTTTGCTGCTTTGTGTCCTTTCACCTGTATCTCCCCATTTCTTTGCCACCCTTGATAACCACTGTTTTATTCTCTATCTCCATATATTTGAGTTGTTTCAAAAATTCTATCTACACATATGGGAGATAATGAAGTATTTTTCTTTCCATGTCCAGTTTATCTGACACAATGTACTCCAGGTTCACCCATGTTTTGGATCTGCTTTTCTAAGGATGAATAATGTTCCATTAGATAAATGATACATAGATAGATAGATAGATAGATAGATAAACAGACAGATAGATATATCCCATGGTTATTTCTATGTTCATTCATCAACAGATTCTTAATTGTTTTCATATGATGATTATTGTGAGTAAAGCTATAATGTACATGGGAGTGAGGATATCTTTACAAGGTGTTGATTTCATTTCTTTTGAATATGTACCCAGAAGAGGGTTTTCTGGGTCATGTGGCAGTTCTATTTTAGGAACTTCCACACTGTTTTCCATATGGCTGTGCCAATCTACATCCTCTCCAACAGTGTACAGTTTCCCTTTCACCACACCCTTGTCAACACCTTTTCTCTCCTGTCTTTTTGACGGCAGCCATCTAGCGGGCATGAGGTGAAACCTCATTGTAGATTCTCTTTTCCCTGATAAGTAGTGATATTGAGCACTTTTTTCATGTTTCCTTGTTGGTCATTTTTATATTTTCTTTGGATAATGTTCATTCAGGTCTTTTGCCATTTTTTAATTAGGTTATTATTTTTCTGCTAATAATTTTATTTTGTTACTGCCTCTTTTTTCATGAGTCTCATGTTTTGAACTTTATATATGACAAGAATACTGTTTGACAAAGTGAAAGATAATCATGCTTTTACTTTTATCACTAGGAAGCATATAATTGCCAACTAGAGTTTCTCAGGGGCCTGAGGACAGCAGGTATCCACCGTGATCTGATGTGATCAGCCCTGCATGAGAACACTTGGTGTTATCTTGTAGAGCCTCATCTCAGGTAATAGTTTTGTTTCCTTTATATACTCTGTTCCATACATGAATCCCTGGTGGGGGGCATATTTTGATGCCATTGTATTAATCTCCAACTCAAAAAGAGATTCTCCCAGGGGAGTAGAATTGTGATCACACCACCATGTCCTGCCTTCACTGACTCCACCTGAAGACTTCAGTGAAGCACCAGCCTTCTACGTATGCTTATAATAGTTGATTCCCAATGACCATATGTTATCTGTCACCAAACTACTTTACCGTTTCCATTAAGCTAAGTAAAGATGTAACCAGGGTGTATTTTATTTTAAACTGATTCAACAATAAATTTTGTTCAGGAAATTTGGGTGGGGGGGCCTCTGGATATAATTTTTTTTTGTTTGAGGCAGAGTCTCACTATGTCACCCTGGGTAGAGTGAAGTGGCATCACAGCTCATAGCAACCTCCAACTCTAGGGCTTAACCAATCCTCTTGCCTCAGCCTCCCAAGTAGCTGGGACTACAGGTGCCTGCCACAACACCCAACTATTTTTTTTTTAATTATAGTCATTGTTGTTTGGCAGGCCCAGGCTGGATTCAAACCCACCAGCTCCGGTGCCCTAACTACACAGGAGCTACAGGCACTGAGCCAAGAGATTATTATGTATTGATCTTTACAATTGAGGAAAATGAGACACAAAGAAGTTAAGGTACTGGGCCAGGCAGCATGGCTTATACCTCCTAGCACTTTGGGAGGCCAAGTTTGGAGGATCTCTTGAGCTCAGGAGTTCCAGACCAGTCAGGGCAAGAGTGAGATTCCCTTTCTACTAAAATTAGCTGAGTGAGCTTGGCGCCTGTGGCTCAAGCGGCTAAGGTGCCAGCCACGTACACCTGAGCTGGCGGGTTCGAATCCAGCACCGGCCTGCCAAAAAACAATACAGCTGCAACCAAAAAAAAAATGGCCGGGCATTGTGGCGGGCGCCTGTAGTCCCAGCTACTTGGGAGGCGGAGGCAGGAGACTGGCTTGAGCCCAGGAATTGGAGGTTGCTGTGAGCTGTGATGCCATGGCACTCTATCCGGGGTGATAGCTTGAGGCTCTATCTAAAAATAAATAAATAAATAAAATTAGCTGAGTATTGTGGTGTGCACCTGCAGTCCCAGCTACTTTGGAGGCTGAAGAGCATCATTTGAGCCCAGGAGTTTGAGGTTACAGTGAGCTACGATGATGCCACTGCACTATAGCCTGGGTGAGAGAGAGAGACCCCATCTCCTACAAGGTAAATGAAATAAAACAAAATACTTAGAAGTGGAATGAGAAGAGATGGGGGAGGAGATAGATGAAAAGTGATAGTGAAGTGATAGTATCAAACCTGGTAATGGGAACATGGGGGTTCAGTAGTCCATTTTTCTCTACTTTTGTAGATGTTTAAAATTTTCCATAATAAGAGATTATAAACCAAAAGTGAACATGATGTGGAGAATGGCACCATGATCATGCCAGGTTGTGCCCACTCTTCACCCACCATTCTTAGGTGTCTTACTTTGTCTCTGCCTAAGAGAGTCAAAACTAAGTGGAAGAGCCTGTAATCCTAGCACAGCCTCCAGGGTAGCTGGGACTATAGACATCCAACACAATGCCTAGCTATTTTTAGAGACGGGGGTCTCTCTCTTGCTTAGCCTGGTCTTGAACTCCTGAACTCAGGCAATCCATCTGCCTTGGCCTCCCAGAGTGCTAGGATTTCAGGCTTGAGCCACTGTGGAGGGGGGATTTACTCTTCTTATGTGTAACATTTGTGCTGGGGAACACCACCATTTGAGATGAGTCCTGCTGAACAAGTGAAGTACAAAATCTACCTTAATCAGAATCTCTGAGGCATTGGGTTAAATGCTTTTGATTTTCTTTGGAAATGATAGCCTCTTAAGGGAAAGATATTTATGTCTGCATGTAGGGCAGGAATTAGGACCTGAATCCTACAAGATTGCCTTTCACTGACTGCCTTTTCTCATTTGCACACACCTGCTAAATGAATGTGTGAAATATAAGTGAATGAATGAATAAGCAAATGATTATCTGAGGGAATAATAAGTGAATTTTTATCTATGTCAGGAAAATAACAGG
Source organism: Arctocebus calabarensis (assembly GCA_963573935.1). NCBI lineage: Eukaryota > Metazoa > Chordata > Mammalia > Primates > Lorisidae > Arctocebus > Arctocebus calabarensis. The sequence goes on along the minus strand of CAUYON010097935.1, from coordinate 2,129 downwards.
GCCATCACACATGAACTTCCCTGCATCTCCTCAAAGAAAAGAATTTTCAAAAAATGGGATCTGCTGTCCTGCTGGCAAGTGAATCCCATTACTTCTAGGTTCTCCCCAAGTTGGCTGTCTGGTAACCATGGTGGCTGGATCGGTAGGCCCCAGTGTCACAGGCTCTGTGACATGTCGATGCTGGCTGAACATCAGCAGTATGGAAGTGGGCTATGGATCCAAGAAATACTGCATGCAGTAATGATGATTCCAACTTTGGCCAGAGGATGCTAGAGAAGATGGGGTAGTCTAAAGGAAAAGGTTTAGGGGCTCAGGAGCAAGGAACCACAAATCATATTAAAGTGCAAGTTAAGAGTTGGGCACAGTAGCTCATGCCTGTAATCCTGGCACTCTGGGAGGCCGGGGGCGGCGGGCAGGGGTGGATTGCCTGGAGCTAAGAAGTTCAAAACCAGACTAAGCAAGAGTGAGACCTCATCTCTAAAACTAACCGGGCGTCGTGGCAGGCACCTGTAGTCCCAGCTGCTGTGAGGCAAGAGAATCGCCTGAGCCCAAGAGTTTGAGGTCGCTGTGAGCTATGATGCCAGGGCACTGTATTAGGGGTGACAAAGTTAGATTCTGTCTCAAAAAAAAAAAAAATGATAAAAAAAAGTAAAGTTCAAGTTAAAAATAACCACCTGGGATTAGAGCTACAGTCCAATAATGAAGACAACTGGATTTTACATCAAGATGATTTCAACCAGCTTCTGGCTGAACTAAACACAGGCGGGAGTCTCCTCAGACAACAAGGAAAAGAAATCTTTTTTAGCCTCAAGGAAAAATCCAAAATTTCCAAAAACTGTTAATGAACCTGTTATATGAAATTCACAAAAGGACGAATCCAGCCCCTCCAATCCAGGTGAGAACGAAACCACCCCTTTCACCATCCATCCAGGAGTATTTCTGTAGGCCCATGGCAGAGCTGAAGAACGAGCCCCAGGTCACAGCTCTAAGGCCTGACATTTCAGATACCCAGGTGGAACTGAAAAAGGGAAAGAAGCCGGCGCGGTGTCTCACGCCTGTAATCCCAGCACTGTGGGAGGCTGAGGAGGAAGAACTACTTGAGCTCAGGAGTCGGGGACTTGCCTGAGCAAGAGTGAGACTCCAATGCACATGAAAAGAAAGAAAGAAAGAAATCAACTTGATCAACACAAACTCAGATGCGATGGTAGGGGAGAAAAAAATTAAAAAAAAAAAAAGGAATCAACTTGAGCTTAGGTGCAGTGGCTCCCACCTGTAATCCTAGCACTCTGGGAGGCCAAGGTAGGGTGGATTGCCTAAGCAATCCTGTCTCTACTAAAAATCGAAAAAGTATGACTTAGCACCCATAGCACGGTAGTTACGGTGTCAGCCACATACACCAAGGTTGGGGGGTTCGAACCAACAGCTAAACAACAATAATAACTGCAACAAAAAATAGTTGGACGTTGTGGCAGGGGCCTGTAGTCCCACCCACTTGGGAGGCTGAGGCAAGAGAACTGCTTAAGCCCAAGAGTTTGAGGTTGCCGTGAGCTGTTACACTACAGCACTCTACTGAGGGCAGCATAGTGAGACTTTGCCTCAAGAAAAAAAAAAAAATCGAAAAAGTAGCCAGGAGCTGTGGAGGGTGCCTGTAATCCCAGGTACTCTGAGGGCTGAGACCGGAAGCTCACTTGAAACCAGGAGTTTGAGGTTGCTGTGAGCTAAGCTGATGCTAGGGCACTCTAGCCCAGGTGACAGAACAAGGCTTTATCTAAGAAAAAAAAAGTCAATTCACTGAGCACATATATATCTCTGACTCAAGCATAACAAGAGATCCATGTAACCAAAACTTTTGCACCCCTGTAATATTTTAAAATTAAAAAACAATCAACTCGGGCGGCTCCTGTGGCTCAGCAAGTAGGGCGCCAGCCCCATATACCGAAGGTGGCGGGTTCAAGCCCGGCCTCGGCCGAACTGCAAAACAAAAAAAGTAGCCGGGCACTGTGGCAGGCGCCTGTAGTCCCAGCTACTAGGGAGGCTGAGGCAAGAGAATCGCTTAAGCCCAAGAGCTGGAGGTTGCTGTGAGCAGTGTGACGCCACGGCACTCTACCCAGGGCGATAAAGTGAGACTC
>CAUYON010097932.1:0-11376 GCA_963573935.1 Arctocebus calabarensis | reverse complement strand
TTTGTATGGAGGTATGGAGTATACTGTGAGCTGTTCTCTTTGGGGAGGGGACTCCCGTCCGCTTGGTGATGTGCTCTGTACCTTTTATTTGTATCCTTGGGGTCGCAGGTCGCTCCAGCAGGGTTGATGTGTGTTCCTCGACCTTGTCTCTTGGCTCAGCTCCAAGCCGTTGGCTTTCTCGCTAAATTTCTGTCCTTTAACTCTCCTTCTGGATGGGGGCGTCTGCAGAAAGCTGGCTACAGACCGCCATCTTCATAAAGCCTATATTATTATGTCACCCACTGTCCCTTAATGCGGTAATGTCCAGGACAGGGCCTGATGAACTCTTTGTCTGAAGAGCCAGGTTGTAAATGTTTTTGGCTTTGTGAACTGTGTGGTCTCAGTCTCAATTACTGAATTCTGCCCTTGTGGTATAGAAGTAGTTAAAACAATATGGAAGCGAATGGGGTTCTATGTTTCAATAAAACTTTATTTATAAAAATAAGTGGCTGGTTAAACCTGGCTCCTGGGCTGCAGTTTACTAACTCCTACTCTAGGAAGTCAGCAGATTGAGAGTTGTCATGGCATAGGCCATTGGATCTTACTCTTGAGTGTGCATCCCTGTGACTTGGAGGGCTTGTTAAAACAGATAACTCAGCTCCACTTTTAGAGTTTTGATTCAGCAGGTCTTGGGTGGAGACTTAGAATTTATATATTCAGTAAGTTCCAAGGTGGAGCTGATACTGCTGGTGCTAGGACCACACTTAGGGAGGCAATAATGCCCTCCTTGAAGAAATGTTCTTAAGTAATGCTTCAAACAGTCACGCACAATTAGTTTTTGAGTGTGTACGTGACAGGCATACTGATTAAATGGATTCTTTTCTTTGGGTCTCTCAGAGGAGAATATTTTGCATTCTACACTGTTTTGCATTTGAGGAATATAAATTATAATTTGAGGAAATTCAGAAATGGCCTCACAAAAATGTTTTCTGTAATCTATTAGTGCACAAATTTCCAATAAGGCCAGAGTCAAAAAGCCTGTCCTCCAGAATACAAATTTTCTTCTTTTTTTTGAAATACAAATACCTTGGATGAATAGAAAGTTGAAGTGGGGATGGGTGGGTAGGGGGACTTGGAGTTTGGAGTTGAGAGACCACTTGTTCAGGGCTAGGGATAAGCTTTTTCCTTTCTGAACTACAGTTTTATCTGTAAAATGGGGCGAATACTTTGTATGTATCTCTTCACAGGTAGTTGTAAAAGTCAAATGAAATTTAATGAGATAATGCATCTGAAACAGTCTTACTATTCATGTATTTGTTCAAATTGACTTCATTAAAAAGTGCCCCTCTTGAATAGCGGGAGACTGTGCTATCTGGAGAGAGAGTCCTATGTGGTGGGGATAAGGGGAGAGTATGTTGGGCATAGGCTTCCTGAGGAAAAACTACTTATTTTATAGTATAACCTAAAACACAACGCATAATAATATCTAGGCTAGTAGTTGTTAAAAACAAAGAAGGTGTATCAGTTAGTGTTTTCTGCACAACAGACAATCCCCAAATTTAGTGTCTTCATGCAAAAACCATGATTCTTGTAGATGGCTCTTTTGGTATGGCTTGAACCTGGCTGATCTTGGCTGGACTTAATTGTTAGTCTGTAGTTGTTTGATGAGTCAGTTAGGTCCTGGATATCTTCATTCATAAGACTGGTGGTGGGTTAGTTAGAGGCTGAGATGAGGGGTGACTGTGCCAAAGGTCTCTTTCTAAGCCAGAGGGGTTGTTCAGGTGGTGGCAAGATTCTTGAAGCAGCAAGAGCAAACTATAAGACTTCTAGGGGATCAAGCTAAGAAGTAACCAAATAGCACTTCTGTTCCCTTCCATTTGTGAAAGCAAGTCACTGGCTAGAGGAAAGGGACAGGGAAATAGAATTTTCCTCTTTTTCTTTTAAGGAGGACATCCTCCCTTCTCTCTCTCTCTCTTTTTTTTTTTAAATTTTATTTTATTATTAAATCATAGCTGGGTACATTAGTGTAATCAAGGGGTACAATGTGCTGGTTTCATATATAATCTGAAATATTTTCATCAAACTGCTTATCATGGCCTTTGTGGCATTTTCTTAGTTATTGTATGAAGACATTTGTATTTTGCATTTAGTAAGGTTCGCCTGTACCCTTCTAAGATGCACTATAGGTGTGGCCCCACCAATTACCCTCCCCCCATCCTCCCTTACCCCTTTCCCTATAAGGTGAGCACATTCTATTTTTTTCAAAAATCACATTATAACAAAGACATCTGTACCAGAATGTTTATTGCAGCCCAATTCATAATTGCTAAGTCATGGAAGAAGCCCAAGTGCTCATTGACCCACGAATGGATTAATAAATTGTGGTATATGTATACCATGGAATATTATGCAGCCTTAAAGAAAGATGGAGACTTTACCTCTTTTGTGTTTACATGGATGGAACTGGAACATATTCTTCTTAGCAAAGTGTCTCAAGAATGGAAGAAAAAGTATCCAGTGTACTCAGCCCTACTATGAAGCTAATTTATAGGTTTTATAAACCTAAAACCTAATTATAGCACAAGAATATGGGGAAAGGGGCAAGGGAGGGGAGGGGAAGGGGGGTTAGAGTGGAGGGAGTGGTGGGGCCACACCTATGGTGCATCTTAGAAGGGTACAGGTGAAACTTACTAAATGCAGAATACAAATGTCTTCATACAATAACTAAGAAAATGCCATGAAGGCTATGTTAAATAGTTTGATGAAAACATTTCAGATTGTATATGAAACCAGCACATTGTACCCCTTGCTTGCACTAATGTACGCAGCTATGATTTAATAAAAAAAAAAAAAAAGAAAGAAAGAAAGAAAAGAAAATAGATGTCCAATGAGAACAAAGGAATAGTTAAGAAAACAGAGATGGTGGAATGCTGTTTCTCAGATCCTGTGGTGAAGGCACAAATGAGGTAGGCATAATCTATGAACAGGTAAAAGATTTAGTTCTGCCCACACCCCGTTCAACTGAGGCCTCCAAGTCACATGTGGTGAACTGGAGACTAATTCAGGCTTCTCAGGACAGTTAACTGCTCCAGGGGGTCAGAGAGAGAAAAATTTACCTGTTTCTTTAACAAAGTATCTGTTATGCCCAGTCCTGAGTTCCCAGAGACAACCAAGGAGCCAATCTTCCGATGCAAAAGCAAGAGGGCAGCTTTACTCAAGCGCATGTGCTGGGACCTCCGATCTCGGCACAGCAAGATCGAGCTGAAGGCCCCATTCTAGGGGAGGGGGAACTTTTTATGGACTTCTGGGGACAGGCGGGGTTAGTCTCTAGCATCCCTGGTAGGCTGCAGGGTGACTCCCATTTGATAAGCTGAGAGCCTGAGGATAGGCTGAGGGGAGAACGCCTGATTTCTGAGAAAGTGAAAATTAGCTCTTTGTTTGGAATTGAAACTGTGTTTGGAATTAAAACTGCAAAAACAGTTTCCTAACATGGCGTTGGTCTTTGCAAGATAGTGTTATTTTTGTTCCTTTCATTCCCCCCTTGAGCTGGAACTAAGCTGAGCTCAATCTTGGAGTCAGAATATGGAATAAGAGCTAGCAAGCAAGCAGTATTACAGAAGCAGAAGTCTGCCGTTAGTGGAGCGAGCCAGTAGGGAGAGGTTAAACTGGTCTTGTCTTTGTGGGGTTAGTTCCCTTTTTCTAAAGCTAAGGGCTGGTACTGGCTTTTAAGAACCAGTAGTTGTACTTATGCATTCTTTGCTGAAAGTGAGTAGCTTAAAGTTGTTAACCAGGGGGACCAGTTAAACAGGATTTCATACCAGTTTTGAGATCGTTCTTGCTCATTTCTCCGATGCTATAGTCCTTCTCTGACCAAGGCCATGGACTCTTTTACTACGCTGGAATGATCTACATAAAAACAACATTCTTCTCCTAGTGCTACACAGAGACCACCTTGTTGCAGGAATAATAGGTCTAAAACCTTGGCGGTTTTGGAGCACTACTTCAGACAGGGAAGTGAGTGATTCTTGAAAATGAGAAATAGACAGTTATATTCTTTCTATATCTAAGTCAATTGCAGCTCTGAGAACTCCATAATTTTTGTCCTGTATGATTAGTGAAGATATTTCAGTGCCTGCCCCTGCGAGTCCTAGCCTCATTACTATTGCTAGTGTGTTGGCCAAAATTGGATCCCGTTTTAAGTCTCGGGTGGGTACTTCTATTTTTTGGTATATGCTGTCTCCTGTATAATACATTAATGGAGATATTAATTAGATTAGGACACAGAAATCTTTGGTAAGGTTAAGCACTGTGCCGTGGACACACAGGGCTAATCCTGTAGAGCATGCCCACCAAGTATTTGTAGGTATAAGATATCCAGTTACATTCCATGAGATAGTTTTATTACTCAGGCATTCGAGTTGTGAACTTGAATGGCCTATGCATATCCTTTGCCCTGATATGGTTTGGAGGGTGAGACGGGGACCTCGTTGCTGCCATCTACAGGAGCTGACTTCATTACTCACTATTAGAAGTCCTTGTAGGGCAATACCTTCATAGTATGGGGGCTGAACTGCTAGGCATAACCAGCATGAGTCTGTGAGATCTGGGTCTGGAATAATTCTTAATTAAGTAAGTCTGAGTCATCAAGTTCCAAATAGGACCTGGGCTTTCTGTAGGGGTAGCTGGAGATGGGGGTGGGGGGCTTTGCACTGGGAGTTGGGCTGGTGGGCTAGATAAGGTTTTGGATGGGGAGTTGCGATTGAGATTGGAGGCGGAGATAACACTGGGTTTTGTCCTAATTTTACGGGTTGATGGAGGGGCTCTTCTGACTTTAGGAGGGTGAAAATTAGCCCTTTGTCATATCCTGATTGATATACTCGGAAGCCCCAAGATTTACCGATTTCCCACCCACTAGCTTTCTTGCCTTGTTCTGTAAAGCTTAACTGCAGGGGGTTGCAGCACTGGCTAATGCAGGGGCCTTTTTGACTGTTACCATCAAAATCATACCTGTCTCCCCAGTTAGTAGTTATTCCTTTGGGTTTTTCTATTTGAATAAGGTCAGTCTTGAGTGGGGCACTCCAGCTAAACCATGCTGATGTCTCACAGCCCCAGCTTGAGCAATAGAAATCTTGTGCCCCCCACATTGTCTTACTCAGTCTGTCCGTCGGTCGGTTCCTGGGAAAACATTTGAGTAGGTGTTACGTAAAACAGCTGGTTTGGGTGGACTGTTGCATCCAGGGGGCCTACAAGGGTTCAGGCATCATCATGGTCCCAGGTGCCTGAAGCTAAGTCACATAAGTCAAATTTAAGGGAGGGCCACCAAGTCCTCGGTGGGTGCTCACCTTGGGTCTCATTTATGGTTCGTCCTGTTATGGCACTGATCAGCCTCCAGGTGACCTGCATGGGAGCGTGAGGTGAGCTGGATGTGGGGCTAGCTAAAAACAAGAGGGTGAGTAGAAATTTGTACATGTTAGGATGCAGATTTTTTTAGTTTGAGTTTTAAGGGGTTGCTCCTGTCTGTTTGGATTTTCCACTGTGGAGTATAATCTGCTTTAACGATTAAGGAGTCTGCCAGCCAGACGTGGGTGTAGTAGATCCAGGAGGCGATGCTGTCTACTTTGAGGGTGGTGGGCGGGGTGAGGATCATGGTGTATGGTCCTTTCCACCTCGGTTCGAGGGTTTCGTGGTGGTGATTTTTGACATACACAGTCTCTGGGCCGATACATGTGGGGTTCAGGGGTGGGGCCAGTACTGTAGAGAGTGATGATTTTTTCCCAATCTTCTTGTCCCCACTGGTGGCAACGTAAGGACAAAGCATAATTAACATCATTTTCTTCATTAACTATTTCTTTTTCTCATAAACTAGGGATAATGGGGGGTGGCTTTCCATACATAATTTCAAAAGGGGCTTTACCAATTACACAGGGGGAATTTCTTACTCTATATAAGGCAAAGGGGAGGAGGGACACCCAGTCTCCACCAGTCTCAAGGGTTAATTTGGTAAGGGTCTCTTTTAGAGTTTGGTTCATTCATTCTACTTGACCTGAACTCTGGGATCTATAGGCACAACAAAGTTCCTAATTGACCCCAAGTGCTTCAGATAAGCTTTGCACTATCTGAGAGGTGAAGGCAAGGCCTATTGTCAGACCCTATGCTGTTTGGGAGTCTAAATCTAGGTAAAAGATCTTCTATTAATTTTTTTGCTACTATTTGAGTAGTTTCACATTTAGTGGGAAAGGCTTCTACCCATCCAGAAAACGTGTCTATGAATACCAAAAAGTATTTGTATCCGTGTTTGCCTGGTTTGATTTCAGTGAAGTCTATTTCCTAATATGCACCTGGTTTTGTCCCACGTTCCCGTGATCCTGGGTTGTGGGACTGGGGGGTACTATTAGTCAGGCAACATACTTTACAAGAGGCAACAATATCATCAATTTTAGCATTTTGGTTTTCAATTTTGATTTTAGCATGTCTAATAAGGTCTTTAATTGTACGGGTGCCCAGGTGGGTGGTTTGATGCATCCGTTGGAGGGCTTCAATTCCTAGCTTAGCAGGGAGGAGGAATTTCCCATCATAAGTGTGCCACTATCCATTGTAGCGTGGTAGGCTGTGAGCCTGGGGAATTTGCTAGAGCTATTTGAGGTCTTCAGGCATATAATCTGTTTTTTTCCAGCAGGTTTGGTGGCCCTGGGTCTGGTACGTTAAGCAAGAGCTCAGGTTCTGCTGTTGGTGGTGACCTGCTTTGCTACTTGGTTGGCATGTCTGTTGCTTCTGGCCACTTGGAGAGTCTGTTCATTGATGTCCCGGGCAGCGGATTATGGCTAACTTTAGGGGAAGCCAGACTGCCGCCAGAACTTCTAGTATTTCTTTTTTGTTTTTAATAGTCTTTCCTTCTGCAGTAAGGAGTCCCCATTCTTGGTAAATGACCCCCATGAATGTGTGTTGTTGCAAATGCATACCGGCTGTCCATGTAGATGTTAAGCTTTAGCCCTTTGCTCAGATTCAGAGCTTGAGTAAGGGCTATCAGTTCGGCTCTTTGAGTTGAGGTACCGGCTGGAAGTAGTTCTGCCCATATAATGTTAGTTTCAGTTACTACCGCAGCTCCCGCATACCTGCATCCATTTCTGATGAAGCTGCTACCATCTGTGTATCAGGTTGCTACTGCATCTGGTAGAGGCTGATCTGTAAGAACTTGGCGTATACAATGTACCTGGGCCAAGATTTCAGTGCACTTGTGGAGTGGCATCTCTAAGTCCAGATCTGGCATGAGGGTGACAGGGTTGAACGCCGCCCTGGGTAGAAACTGAATTCTGGGAGGATTCAATAGAAAGCTCTGATAATGAGTGAGTCAGGTGTTACTCATCTAATGTTCAGGAGGCTGCTTTAAGACTCCCTTTATGGCATGGGGGCTTGTAATTAATAATGCTTGCCCTAAGGTTAGTTTGTCTGCATCTTTGGTGAGGAGAGTGGCAGCAGCAATAATGCGCAAGCATGGGGGCCACCTGGACGCCACTGGATCTAGCTTTTTGGATAGGCCACTGGCCTATTCCAAGGCCCAAGCATTTGGGTTAACACTCCTTTGGCTATTCCTTTATGTTCATCTACACATATTTGGAAAGGTTTGGTTATATCTGGGAGCTTGAGCACTGGGGAGGAAAGTAAAGCAACTTTAAGTGCTTTGAAAGCTTTATCTCTTTCTTCTGTCCAGTGAAAAGGCTGGCCTTCTTTGGTTGCCTCATATAGTGGCTTGCAATTTCTGCGAACCTTGGGACCCAGAGCCTGCAGAATCCCACAGATCCAAGGAATTGTCTAACTCCCCAGGGTGGAGTGAGAATGGGGATTTTCAGGACTATTTCTTTTCTAGCTTGTGACAGCTACCATTGGCCATCTTTTAGTATGTACCCCAGATAACTTACAGTTTGTTGGCAGATCTGAGCTTTCTTTGATGAGGCTCGGTAGCCCAGAGCTCCTAAGGCAGTTAGGAGGTCTCGTGTTCCTTCTCAGCAACGAGTTTCATTCTCAGCTGCTATTAAGATGTCTTCTACATACCAAAGAAGGATTAGGTCCAGGTGAGTTGTTCGGAAATCACTTAGGTCTTAATGGAGTGACTCATCAAATATGGTGGGGTACTGAGCCACCCCTGGGGTATTTGAGTCCAGGTTAACTGTCCATGGATTCCTTGTTCTGGATCACTCCATTCAAAGGCAAACATGGTCTGACTCTGGGGCGCCAAGGGGAGACTGAAAAAGGCATCTTTGAGATCAAGCACTGTATACCATGTTTGAGTTGGGGTTAATGAACTCAGCAGGGTATACGGATTGGGGATCGTTGGGTGAATGTCCATGACCCGCTTATTGACTTCCCATAAATCTTTCACTGGGTTGTAGTCATTGGTCAGCGGTTTCTTTACTGGTAACAGGGAAGTATTCCAAGCTGACTGGCAGGGCACCAGGATTCCTGACTCCTGGAGTTGGCAGATGTGGGGAAGGATTCCATTCTTTGCTTCCGGAGGCATAGGGTACTGCTGCACCTGCAGGGGGTTGGCCATCGGCTTAAGTACCATGATTATAGGTGGTTGATGGGCTGCGAACCCTACCCCTCCAGTCTCTGCCCAGGCAGTGGGAAACTCTTTTAGCCATTCAGACATGTCTGGTGTCAAGGGGCCTGGTTGGGGAAACTGGTGGAGTTGGTATTTGTCCTCCAAGTGTAAAGTTAGCACTTGGATGGGGTGGCCTTGCCCATCTGTTATTTGTGGGCTGGTTTTCCCAAAGGTAATCTTATTTTAGTCAGGAAGTCTCTCCCTACAAGGGGATATGGACAATCCAGTATGACCATAAACACGTGGGATACCCAACCCACACCTAGGTCCACTGTTCTTTGGGTAGTCCAAGAATATTGCTTAATATTGGTGGCCCCTTGTACCCATGACATGCGAGTGTCTTATGCTCTGAGGGTCTTGGTCAACACCGAGTGCTGAGCTCCTGTATCCACTAGGAACTCGATGGGGGTCCCCTCCACCTTAAGAGTTATCCGGGGCTCAGGAGAGGATTTGACCCCTGACCCCCCAGTCACTTAACTCACCTAATTCCAGTATTTGGGTACATCCTTTCCAAGGAGGAGCAGTTTCTTATCAGTTAGGGCACTCTTGGGCCCAGTGGCCAATTTCTTTGCAGTGGGCACATTGGTCTTTGCACAGCCTGGACTTAGGTTCTGTCCCTGGGTAAGGCTCCTTACCTCCTCCCATTGCTAGTCGGTGAAGGCACTGTGCTCTCTCTTCTGGTGTGTTGGCTGTGGATGTGAGGAGGATCTTGACCAACTCTCGGATCTGTTTTCTTGCTGCCTGTGACTATTTTTCTTCTGGGGTTTCTCTGTTGTTGTACACTTTTTCTGCCACAGCAAGTAGGTCTCGTAATGATTTTTCACTGAGTCTGTCTATCTTCTGAAGCTTCCGCTTAATGTCTGGGGCAAACTGATTGACAAAAGCCATAATTATAGCTGGCTTATTGTCTTCTGCCTCAGGGTCTAAGAGCCTATAGGTAAGAAATGCCTCCATAATCTCTCTAAAAATGCAATAGGGGACTGTGATTTCTCCTGCACCACATTTCCTACATTGGCCAAATGAGTTGGCTTTCGAGCTGCTTTTCAGAGTCCCCCCATTGGAGTCTGGTGGTAGACTCGGAGTCTCTTCTTACCTTCTGCCGTATTGAAGTCCCAAGTGGGATGAGTTAAAGGGAAGGTAACATCAATGAGGGCTTGGTTAGTGGTAGAATTCCCATCCTGCCCTGGGACAGCCCTCCTGGCTTCCACTAAAATGCAGCTCCTCAGTGGTAAAGAAGACCTGTAGCAACTGCTGGCAGTCATCCCAGGTAGGCTGGTGGGTGAACAAGATGGAATCTAAAAGGTTAATAAGGGCAGTTGGTTTATCAGAAAATGTGGGGTTCTGCATTTTCCAGTTATAGAGGTCACTAGTAGCGAAAGGCCAATAGTGCGAAGGCTGCTGCCTGTCTTCATGGAGGGGCCCATGGCCCTCAAGGGGAACATCATGGTATCTGCTGCGGGTGCTCGTGGTTGTTCTCGCCATATTCTCCAGTTAGTGTGTGTGGGGGGCTCCCCACCAGTACACTTGGGCCTGGAGTAGCTTCATTGTCCTGCAGAATGGGCATGAGAAGTCAGCGGGAGGTGGGGGAGATAGGGTGGTGGGAAAAGAGTTTCTGGGTCTGTTCCTCCGTGGAGGACTGGGTATAAAGGGGCACTGGCTTTAAGGGGTTCCTTAGGCTGAGGAGATTTTTCCTTGAGGGCAAGTACTGTCTGAGGACTATCTTGAGGGGTCAGTAGCAGGATAGTCTTTAACCATGATGGTGGGCTCTCAACCAAGTCTTGCCAAGGTGTAATATAAGGAATCTTGTTAGGATGTCTGGTGCAAGACCTGTAAACAGTATCTTTGACCTGGTAAATAAACGGAAGGTGGAAAGTTCCTTCTGGGGGCCACTCTACATTGAAGGTGGTCCACTCATTCCTGAAAAAAACATCACGTTTACTTTTTTTAACTTGGAACCCATAGTGGCGGGCTGATCTTTGAAGTCCTGAAAATGGTCTAAAGTTAGGTTAAGGGGAGTAGTCTATGTCTGTCCCATGTCACCTGCCTCCCAAATCTGTTCAAACACTACCAACAACACAAAACACAAAACTCCACTAAGACAACACAACCAAAACCAACGGGACCAAAAACAAACCTGAAACCAGGACGATGGCAAAACGCCGACCCGTGGGAGCGGCCCACCTCGTCTGTTCAAAACCACTAAAGGGATCAATTCCACGTGACCCCTTTCATCAACTGGGGATTCCATGTCCCAGTCTCCCAGGGGAGTGGGAACATCTTCCAAGCCTCCCAGCCGAGGGCCCTCCAGCGGGTCCACCTAGGCCTTTTCCCAGCTCCCAATTTCCCTAGGGCCCACAAGTACACAGACACAAACACGGTTGGTGCCGGGACACTTTCCTTCATAGCCCTCTGCAATGGGTCCTCTTGAGATATCTGGCCAATGCACCAATTCCAGAATCTTGGTGCAGTGAGATATAGCTGAAGGCCCCATTCTAGAGGAGGGGGAACTTTTTATAGACTTCTGGGGACAGGCGGGGTTAGTCTCTAGCATCCCTGGTAGGCTGCAGGGTGACTCCCATTTGATAAGCGAGAGCCTGAGGATAGGCTGAGGGGAGAAGGCCTGATTTCTGAGAAAGTGAAATTAGCTCTTTAGCTCTTTAGCTCTTTGTTCGGAATCAAAACTGCATTTGGAATTGAAACTGCAAAAACTGTTTCCTAACATGGGGTTGGTCTTTGCAAGATGGTGTTGTTTTTGTTCCTTTCATATCATTTGACAGCAGTTACAAACATATGATTAT